>VRMD01000790.1:0-21732 GCA_009872375.1 Sminthurides bifidus | reverse complement strand
GTTATTTTCACCAGCTGTCTTAACGTCCGTAGGAACCTATGAAAAGGCCAAAGTTTCAGATCAAGTATGTCGCTAACACAGGGGAGGTGAAGCCTGTACCTAGCTTTGAAGACTGGGAACGGGGGATCATATCTGTCATAGACGGAATACTTGATACAGCAAATAGTTTTCCTAGGATTGAATCACAGATTTTCGGCCAGTGGGCACAAGGTGGGCCGACGAAGCTCAAGGCAAGATATCTAATGATGTAGTCGTAATAATCTTTGCACTAGGATGTTGAAGTAGAGTCTACTCTCATTTTCTGCACTCACTCAGTTTAACTCAATGACAGTAAATATGGCTACATTCTCAAAGAATGTCTTGAACGTCTATCTTATTCTCAACAGCCAAAAATAACGTCAGAAGATGTCTCTAGAGCCAAGGATGCAATATCCAAGTCTTTCCGAGAGCAGGCTAAGGGGCCTCAAGATTTTATACAGATGTATAACAAATACGCTTTCTTGTTTAAATCTGAGGTACTCTTGATGGACTCATGAAATCAATCTTGCTTTGCCCTTCCACTAAGCTCACAGTTACTAACACGCTAATTGTCTCAATGAATGCCAGAATGATGAAGAAGTTGAAGCGTTCATTGCCCAAGAAAGAACATGGGAAGACCTGGCAGAACAAGTGGCTGCATTTCACACGCTCACAGAGGAAATACCGACCTCTCACGATGCTAAAGTTCAAATAGGCATTTTCGACGTTGTATTTGACGAACTGATTAAAATTTTATCGCACCATGCTTCGGAAATCAGAGAAAAGTTGCTGGAAAAAATGATTCATGAACTGCACGGACTTCTCAAAACGTAAGTGCTGTGGTTCTTTAAGACTTTCTAAAGGAAACATGAGCAAAACTATTAATTTCAACAGGGCTGTGGACGACTACGAGTCTATTTGCGAAAAAGCTCTGAGCACCCCAACGAGTACGGAGCAATTGTTTCAACTGAAGGATGAGATCGAGCAGATTAAGGAGAAAACTTTGCCACAAATGCAACACGAAGTTACTGAATACGTGAAAAAGTATGTTTTCCTAGCAGAGTATACTCAACTTTCACCACTGGTTTCAAAGCTTATGTCTCAGTCTATCCAATGGTGCAATCGGATGCCGGCGGTTTTGGAAGAGCATGAAACGATCATTGCAAAGAAAACCATTGAATTTCAGGAAGCTCTCAAAGTAATTTATCTCCCTTGACTAAAACTATTCATCGGAAAAATCCATGACCTGTGCTATGATTTACAATTGAAGTAATTCTTTTATCTATAAATTTGTGTAGCTCAAGCGAATAAGATTCGAGGAGGAACTGGAATCTTACGCCAAACAAGTGGAGGAATTTCAGCATTTCGGAGATTTGGATGAGCTGCCAAAGTATTTGAAACGGGCGCAAACATTGGATGCAAAACTTCAGGCCGCAGCAGATAAAGCAGATAAATTTAACAGGGAAGAGGAAATGTTCGGCTGGGAAACAACCAATTATCCTTTACGAAAGCAGGTAAGCGTTTTGCTGCCACTACTTCTGAATGATATCTTTTTAAAAAAGGCTTCTTTTAATATTCCTTCTTGATAGATTTCAGACAAACTTGCACCATACTTGAGATTATACGAAAGTGCAACGGAGTTCCAAGAAAAGCGAGACTTATGGCTCAACAGTCAAATCGGAACTCACGATCCGGAAGTGATTGACAATGACGTAGGAAATCTGTATCGCACCATATTTAAGCTGGAGAAAACGTTTCAAGATATACCGGTTGTTCGAGACATGGTAGTACAAGTCAAGGAGCTTATTGAAGTGTTTAAGGAGAAAATGCCGATAATTCAGACTCTTGGAAATCCTGGACTACGAGACCGGCACTGGGAGAAGATTTCCGAAATCGTTGGTTTTCCAATTCGCCCCTCTCCTGAACTCACTCTTCAAAAGGTTATTGACATGAACTTGGACGAGTACCTTCCAAAGTTTGAACTTATCAGCGAGGCGGCATCCAAAGAGCATATGCTGGAGAAGAATTTAGAGAAAATGAAGTCGGAGTGGGCCGATATGGAATTCCAAATCATACCGTACAGGTAAAATTTACAAATGAAAGCTCATAATCATTGCAAAAACCTTTCAAGGAGCATTTGCAGCTACTGTCATCGCTGCTTGCTTCGATACTTTCAGGGAGACAGGAACTTACGTAATATCATCCGTTGATGAAATCCAAGTACTTTTAGATGACCACATCATCAAAACACAGACTATGCTGGGTTCGCCATTTGTGAAGCCATTCTTGGAAGAAATGAGGTAGTTTTGGCAAAACTTTCTATTCGTATGCAGAGTTTATTCCATGCGGTACTAAACGTACGCTTCCAATTGCACAGTGCCTGGGAACGGGATTTGGTCCTTCTGCAAGAAATCCTGGACGAATGGTTGAAGGTGCAATCCACGTGGCTTTACCTTGAGCCCATTTTTTCATCTCCGGATATCATGACTCAGATGCCGGAGGAGGGCCGCCGATTCATGAACGTTGACAAAACGTACCGAGATATAATGAAATACGGAGTTGCAGACCCTAAAGTCCTTTCGTTTATAAAAATCGACAAAATTGTGGAAAAGCTCAAGAAGGCCAATGACATGCTGGAAATAATACAGAAGGGACTGAACGGATACTTGGAGAAAAAGAGATTGTACTTTCCCCGATTCTTTTTCCTGTCAAATGACGAATTGTTAGAAATCCTTGCGGAAACTAAAGACCCCAAACGGTGAGTATTCCCCCTACAAGTAGTCCCAGTTACAAACATTTTACAAAGCATCACACACTGTGTTTTCTTATAGCGTACAACCGCATTTAAAGAAGTGCTTTGAAGGGATAGCAAGGTTAACCTTCACGGAAGATTTGGAAGTGACGCACATGCTATCCAGTGAACAAGAAGTAATTAAGCTTCAAGGAATCATTAACACAGAACAGGCTCGAGGAGCAGTGGAAAAGTGGTTGATTGAGCTGGAAGATTTGATGAAAAAGAGTGTGCATTACGTGAGTTCCTCTTTCAGACTTCAAGCAACTAATTTCATGTATACAATGCAGCTGCTCATTGAATTATGCCCTATGACCTTACAGGAAATCGAAAGTGCTCTCAAAGACTACATGGTAAAGGCAAGAAACAAATGGGTGCTTGATTGGCCAGGACAAGCTGTTTTATGCGTTGCAATGACAGTTTGGACATCGTCAATTCATGAGGCCATGCAAAAAGGAGAAGGCGCACTTGCTAAGTACCTCGAGCTCAACAACGCGCAAATAAACCAGATCGTAGAACTTGTTAGAGGAAAGCTTAGCAAACAGAATCGAGTCACCTTGGGTGAGCTTACATGCTTCTTACTCATTTCTACGGAATCGTTTTCGACTCAAGTGTCATTTAAATTGTCTTCCATCAGGAGCCCTAGTGGTTTTGGACGTGCATGCGCGGGATGTACTTTGCATCACTAGTTGACAAAAATGTCAAGGATGACAAGGATTTCGAATGGCTAGCACAGTTGCGTTATTACTGGGAAGATAACAAGAGTGTGACACGCATGATCAATTCTACTTTAGCTTATGGATACGAATATTTAGGCAACACCCCACGGCTCGTTATAACCCCGTTGACGGACAGATGCTACCGAACTTTGTTCGGTGCACTCCATCTTCACTTAGGTGAGCTAAGAGCAGTAACATGAGAAGGAACCAATGATTTGGGGAAAATGATGACTATTGAAGAATTATTTATTTCTTATTGTGCAAATGTAGGTGGCGCACCAGAAGGGCCTGCGGGAACTGGGAAAACGGAAACAACTAAAGATTTGGCTAAAGCAGTTGCAAAACAATGTGTCGTATTCAACTGCTCGGATGGCTTGGATTACATCGCCTTAGGAAAGTTTTTCAAGGTATGGCGTCTGATGTGTCCAATAAATTTTGGCTTTGACTTTCCCTTATTGTTACTTGCTACAGCATTATCTCATTTTGTCTCCATCTTAATATTCTAGGGTCTGGCTTCTTGCGGCGCTTGGAGTTGCTTCGACGAGTGAGTAATCGCCTTTGTCGTAATACCTTCCTTATAGAATGAGCTCTGAATGGTAAAATTTTTCAAATTTTGTTTCAGGTTCAATCGTATTGACTTAGAAGTACTTTCTGTGGTGGCACAACAGATTCTGACGATCCAGAGAGGCATCAATAGTGGTTCTCGTGCACTCCTGTTTGAAGGAACAGAACTGACCTTGGATCCAACATGTGCCGTCTTTATCACCATGAATCCTGGGTACGCTGGTCGTAGTGAGCTTCCAGATAACTTGAAGGTACGCCATGTCGTACTCAGCCTTTCAGCTGCTGTTTGCATCAACTAATAGGATGAAGCTGCTTTTATTGAATTTCTGATCATTCTGATGTGTCAATGTGCTGAAATATTCGTAGGCGCTCTTCCGTTCCGTTGCCATGATGGTCCCAGACTATTGTCTAATCTCTGAGATATCGTTGTATTCCTGTGGATTCGTGGACGCTCGTCCCTTGGCTGTAAAGATTGTTGCCACTTACAGACTATGCTCTGAGCAGCTGTCGTCTCAGCCGCATTACGATTATGGTAAGTTGATGGACAAGCTCCAAAATTCATGATAAATTAGGGCATGAGAGACGACTGATGATGGAGCTATTTTCGCGAATTCATGTACCTAATTACTACAATGACATCTTCGCGAGTCCCAGATCAGCATTGAATCAGACAAAGTACTGTCGCTATCCCGCTTCAGCATTGATGATGGTATCAAGGCAATGCTGAAAACCCGAGAAAGTCTCAATTTACCCCGTATTATGCAACTTCGGCACTGCTAAACCTGAGACCCTGAGTACCACCTATATTTTTTCTACCATTTACAGAGCCGATGGAAATATATACGAATAATAGAGAAAATACGGTATCAATATAAATGCTGGACTAAGTTTTTGGGATATGTGAAACAAAATAGTTGGTAGCTGTCACCTGTTCGAGTCTGGAAATATGAATGGCTGAGTTTTCCTTGTGACGAGGCCTGTAAAAGGTTCTGTGCTTCTTTTTAAATATTGCTGATTTTTCTTTAAACAGGTATGCGTGCGGTAAAATCCGTGCTACTGGCTGCTGGTAATCTGAAGCTACGATTACCCCAAGGAGCACGAAGACATCCTGATTTTGAGGTCCATTAAGGATGTCAATTTGGCAAAATTCTTAGCACATGATGTACCCCTGTTTCATGTAAGTCCTTGTTGCTCTTAACATTTAGAATCAGCCATTATAGCAAAATACCGGCAATAGCTAAACACAACCTTTTAACTCAAACAATTTAGGGTATTACATCAGACCTTTTCCCTGGAGTCAAGCTACCAGAGCCTGACTACAAGCTGTTTGATATTGCTGTGCGAGATACATGTAAGCGTTTGAATCTACAATGTACACCGTTTTTCCTGGAGAAAGTTCAGCAAGTGTACGAAATGATGCTGGTCAGACACGGCTTCATGTTGGTTGGAATGCCTTTTGGTGGAAAAACGAGCTCTTATAAAGCACTTGCCGGTGCTTTGGGAGACCTATGTGAACGAGTAAGTAAAGAGGGCCCTCTCAGCCCTCGCTTCGACCGTCCATCCACACGTTGTTAGCTTACATCTTTATGCTACATTACCCTGTTTACAGAAAGAAATGGAGGAGAACAAGGTTTTGACATGTGTCATTAATCCGAAAGCAATTACCATGGGCCAACTGTATGGAAGATTTGATCCAGCGTCCCATGAATGGTCAGATGGTGTCCTTGCAGTCAACTTCAGAGCGTTTGCCACAGCTCAAACGCCTGATAGGTAAAAATTTGCCGACAAATCGCTTCCTTGTGTATAAATTATCATTTTTCATCACAAACGCTATTATCTTTCAGAAAATGGCTGATTTTCGACGGTCCTGTGGATGCAATATGGATCGAAAACATGAATACTGTGTTAGACGGTAAGCAATTGACTTTTTACATCCTTCTTGGGATCATGCGTTTATTCTCTCAGTTTGAGTCAAAACATTGATTCGCAGATAACAAGAAGCTGTGCTTGATGTCGGGAGAAATTATTCAGCTATCAAACCAATGTAACCTGATATTCGAGCCAATGGATTTGGAGGCTGCTTCACCGGCAACAGTACAACATTAGCTCTTAGAACCTCTTAGCCTTGTATTGTTGTTGTTATAATTTGGCCGTTAACTAATTTTTGCTTATGTACTCTAATATGTTACTTGATTTTTCGCTCAGGTATCCCGGTGTGGAATGATATACTTGGAGCCGGAGAGCTTGGGCTGGGAACCACTTCTGCTGTCGTGGCTCAACACGTTACCGCAGCACACCCCAGACACAGTAAGGGATTATCTGAAAGAACTTTTCTTCAGATTTGTCCCGACCCTACTTCATCTTGTACGCAAGGGTGGTTTGAAGGTGAGAATACAGCAAGAAAGATTTGACCAGACACTTCCATTACCGGAATTGTTAACTGGTCACTGGTTTACTTCGTATGGTATTGTGATTTCCCATTTTATGACTTTTAGGAGCACGCCCCAACCACCAATTCCATGCTAGTAAATTCAGCCATGAACATAATTGAAAGTCTGATGGACGAATACAAGGAGGAAAAATACATCAAAAGTTTTACCATGAATACACAACTGTCTAGAATTGAGGTAAATGGAAATAATTACGGTTAACCGTAAGAGTGGTCGTGGGGTCGCTCTCCGTTTCGAGGCAGTTCCAATTAGCTATAGAATAGAAAATTTCATCAAGGCATAATTATGCATTGGCTTACTTATGTATTTCGCAAGGGTATTTTCGTTTTTGGCCTCACGTGGTCCATTGGAGGTACCACAGACGACGATGGGCGAGCAAAATTTGATGCTCTCTTCAAATCTTTGATTAAGAAAAAAGCAGAAGAAGATGCAAAGGAAGAGAAAGAAAGGCATGAGAAGATAAATCACCCGCAGCAAGGAAGTCTTTATAACTTCAACTTTGTCAAAGAAGTAGGTTACGAGACAGTTTAAGATGCATCATGTTTCGTCGGGTAGCATAAAAATTGATTCTAATGGACTCATTAATTCAAATCTGCTAGGGTCCTAGGTATATGGGAACCGTGGGAGAGTGATTTGAGAAACAGTCCAACGATCCCTCGAGAAATGCAAGTTAACCAAATAATCATACCTACGATCGATACAGTGCGTTATACCCAGTTAATGAAGATTCTAGTAACTCACGACAAACCGATGTTACTCGTGGGCCCGACCGGTACAGGAAAAAGCGTTTATATAATTGTGAGAATGCATTACATCGAGGAAGTTATAATGCAGTAAGAGTTTTAATAAGTTGTGTAAAAATAGAAATTATTGTTTACTGTGGACTATTTCAGGACTTCTTATTGAAAAAAATGGATAAAAACATTTATCGACCATTGCTAATTGCCTTCTCTGCGCAAACGTCAGCCAACACTGTGCAGAATATTATCATGAACAAACTGGATAAGCGCAAAAAAGGTAAGCTTTACCTGCATTCTATGCCATAAAATGGCTTCATCTGCACATCATAAAAAATGTTTATTTTTAGGCACCTTTGGGCCTCCTGTGGGAAAGAAATGCATTGTTTTCGTCGATGATTTAAACATGCCAATCAGAGAAACGTACGGTGCGCAACCTCCGATCGAATTACTCCGAACGTGGGTAGACCATGGATTGTGGTACGATTTGACTGACGCTTCAACAATTCATCTGGCTGATGTGCAAGTAAGTTTGCATCAGGAGCGCGCCACATATCTGCTAATGATCGATGCATTCCTAACGCGGATAATCTTTTCAAGGTTATGGCTGCAATGGGTCCACCTGGCGGTGGTAGGAACCCCGTAACCCCAAGATTTGTACGCCATTTCAACAGCATCGGCATAAACGAATTTACTGACGAGACAATGCTGTCAATATTTAATCGCATCATGATGTGGCATTTAGATGCCAAGTAAGAATAAATTTCCAGTAACTGTTAATAGCCTTGGGGAACGTGAAGTTTAACTTATCTCTCCTCTTTAAAACCCAGGGGATTCTCCAAAGAATTCGATCCGTGCGTTGACCAGATTGTAGCCGCCACGCTGGCAGTGTACAAGGCTGCAATGACCAACTTGCTACCAACTCCTGCTAAGTCTCACTACCTTTTCAATTTACGTGACTTTGCCAGAGTTATTCAGGTACCTAGTCATAAATCTATGCTATTCCTCAAGCATCAACAATCTGATTAACTTTCACATTTGGAATTAAATAAATTTGCAGGGAGTTTTACTATCAATGCCTGAGACAATTCACGACGTTGCAGCTCTGAAACGTCTGTGGATTCATGAAGTCCTTCGTGTATACTACGATCGTCTAATTGACGAGTCTGACAAACATTGGCTGTACGAATACCTTCAAGACGTTACACAAAGTCACTTAGGAGAAAACTTTCACGAGCTTCTAATACGCCTTTCAACCAGCAAAGACAACAAAGTATCAGAACAAGATCTAAGAAGCTTTGTCTACTGCGATTTTTCCGATCCAAAATCCGACCACCGATACTATTCAGAAGTGATGAGCTTGAATGACTTGAGGAAAATTGTTGAAGGATTTTTGGATGAATACAACGGGATTTCAAAGAAAACCATGAATCTAGTTCTCTTCAGGTAAAGTCAAGAAGCTTAAGCTAAGACAAAACAGCACATCTAAATTAAAGTGTTTTAGAAGGAGTATTACACGAGCGAGTATTCCATGCCGCACAGATTTGCCATAGAGCATTTGACAAGGATTACACGGATTCTGAAGCAGCCGAAAGGTCATGCACTTCTTGTTGGAGTCGGTGGGTCAGGTCGGCAAAGCTTGACTAGGTTGGCTGCTCACATTATGGACAATGAATTGTTTCAAGTAGAAATACATAAATCCTACGGCTTGAACGAGTTCCATGAAGACTTGAAACAGTATTTGAAAAAGTCAACTTTCGGAGAAACCCATGGCGTTTTTCTATTTCCGGACACTCAGGTATGTTATCTTGCTCATGCATCTAGTTCACCCGAAGGAGAAAACACTAGCCGAGCTCTTGCGTAACGATCTTTTGTTGTGACTTTTTCAGATTAAAGAAGAATCGTTTTTGGAAGACATCAACAATTTGTTGAATGCTGGAGAAGTTCCAAACTTGTTTCCAAACGACGAAAAAGCAGAGATTTGTGAAAAGATGCGCAACATTGACCGACAAAAAGACCGTAGTTTGCAGACTGACGGAAGTCCTTTGGCACTATTCAACTTATTCGTTGAAAGAACGAAGCAACAGCTCCATGTCGTATTGGCAATGAGTCCTATTGGCAATACGTTTCGCAACCGTTTGCGGAAATTTCCATCACTTGTTAACTGCTGTACTATCGATTGGTTTGAGGTAGGCATTCGATTTGCTGTTAATGTTAGGTTATTAATGGCATGAGTGTAACCGTCTTCTAATCCAACTTTCTCTCCAGAATTGGCCAGAAGACGCTCTAGTAGCTGTTTCAAATCGATTCTTGAAAGACATCGAGCTAGGTGAGAAAGAAAGAGAAGGCTGCTCCTTCATGTGCCGTTATTTCCATCAGTCGACTGAGAGGCTATCGAAGCGATATCAGCAGGAACTCGAAAGGTTTGCTTTACACTTTTCATCATTTTCGTGTGCCCTTAAGGAATCAGTACACCATGTAAATTTTCTCACAGATATAATTACGTCACCCCTACATCTTACTTAGAAATGATTTCAACTTTTAAGACGCTCCTGGATCAGAAACGGAGGTAGGTGAATTTGCAGGAATTCCCTCATCATTGGTTGTATCATGTATTAAATAATCAAATGCTTTTTACATGCGTTTCTTAGCAACGTACTCATGCTAAAAGAACGGTATGAGGTTGGTATCGAAAAATTAGATCATGCTGCATCTCAAGTTGGAGAAATGCAGAAACAGCTCACTAAGCTACAACCAGACTTGATCATAGCGTCTAAAGAAGTCGAGCAAATTGTCAACCAAGTCGAAAAGGAATCTTTGGACGTAGCAGAGGTAGAGAAAGTGGTCAAGGCGGACGAAGCCTTGGCTGAAGAGCAAGCTGCTGCTGCCATGGCTATAAAAGCAGAATGCGATGCTGACCTTGGTGAGGCTCTTCCACTTTTGATCACGGCTCAGAAAGCTCTGGAAACGTTGGATCCACAAGAGATAGCGGTGGTGAAAACCATGAAAAATCCTCCTGCTGCCATTCGTCTTGTTATGGAAGGCGTGTGTCTCTTGAAGGTATCACCTTCATTCGGATGTTTACAGTGAAAATGATATGGAAGACTGGTGCAAGTGCCAACGTTTTAATATTTATCAAGGGAGCGAAACCAGATACTGTCACTGATCCTGCTACAGGGAAGAAGACGGAAGATTGGTGGGGACCATCAAAGAGAATTTTAGGTGACATGAAGTTCTTGGACAGTCTAGTGAAGTTCGACAAGGACAATATTCCTCCTGACATAATATCCAAAGTCCGTAAAAGATTTTTGGGCAATCCTGATTTCGATTTGGCCAAAATTAGGCAAGCCTCACAAGCTCTGGAAGGTTCGTAACCATTAAAATTTTAAGCATTTCGTAATTTCAAGTGGGAATTATTTGCACATTACGTTGTTTCCGACAGGCTTAGCAAAGTGGATCCTAGCAATTGAGAAATACGACATTGTGGCAGCTGTCGTTCGGCCTAAAAAGATAGCTTTGGCGGAAGCAGAGGGGCGATATAATACAGCAATGGCGGCCTTGGAGAAGAAGCGAGCTCAACTTGCCGTCGTGCAAGCCAAATTAGCAGTATTACAGGAAACCATGGCTGCAACCAAGGCCAAAAAGCAAAAGATAGAGAACCAAGTTATAGATTGTTCAAAAAAGCTAGAACGAGCTGAACAGATCATAGGCGGTCTTGGCGGTGAGAAGGGAAGATGGGGGCAGCTTGCGAAGGAACTGGGAAGCTCATATCCTTTCCTGACGGGTAAAAATGTCTACAAATAGCTTGTTACATGAAGCTTCTGTTTGTTCTTTACCACTTTTTCATAAAATTACAGGTGATGTGCTACTCTCATCTGGCATTATCGCTTATCTGGGAGCTTTCACTCAAAAATATCGGGAAACTCAAGTTAAAGATTGGATCTCTAGAGTAGAAAACCTAAAAATACCCATGTCAAAAGATTATAGCTTGAATTCAGCCTTGGGTAACCCGATCGAGATCCGAGCTTGGGCCATTGCTGGTCTCCCATCCGACAGTTTCTCCGTCGATAATGGCATCATCACATAGTAAGACTCTTTTCCACGCACTATTGGAGCATGAAAATATTGAAGTTCAGTAAAGCAATCAGCATTGAATTTTATGTTCGGACTAGTAATGCCAGACGGTGGCCGCTTCTTATCGACCCACAAGGTCAAGCTTCAAAATGGATCAAAAACATGTACAAGAAGCTGAACCTCACCGTCGTAAAACTGACGAATTCCGATTTCGTTCGTAAACTAGAAACTTGCATTCAGTTTGGTTCTCCGGTAAGATATCCACATCAAAGTAAGAAAATACAGATTTTAAATGTAAGCAAACAACTCATGAATCCATTTTTTACAGTTTTTAATAGAGAATGTCCAAGAGGAGCTGGATCCTGTGCTGGAGCCGATTCTATTGCGACAAGTGTTCAAGCAAAGTGGATCGCTTTGCATTAAACTAGGAGATTCTGTTCTGGAATATAATAGTGATTTCAAGTGAGTAAAAAGCCTGACAAATCTTTCCTCCGGTATTAATCTGAATGTGAATAATTCACAGTGAGCAAGATAGCGAAACCAAGCTACATATGCGTTTATGATCAACCATTTAATAAAAGTTTTATTTGCTCTTGCATAGGATGTACATTACCACCAAACTGAGGAATCCACATTATCTACCGGAAACAGCGGTGAAGGTGAGTACCAACGGTTCGCAATTAAAACCACAAATAATCTCAAAATATGTAATGTGTTCCTTTCATATGTTTCCAGGTGACGCTTCTAAATTTTATGATCACACCGCGTTGGATTGGAAGACCAGCTGTTGGGTATCGTAGTGGCAAGGGAAAATCCAGATTTGGAAGAAGAAAGAAACCAATTGATTGTACAAAGTGCAGAAAATAAGAGGTAACAGCACTTAATGTTTGTTGTAATGCAATTCTAAAAGTTATGTAACCGGCATCACTACTTCTAAACTCAACCACGAAATTCAAGCATGATTTTTTTGTTAGGCAGCTAAAGGAAATCGAGGACAAAATCCTTGAAGTATTGTCCACATCTAAAGGCAACATTTTAGAGGACGAGACGGCAGTAAATGCGCTGAGTTCTTCCAAGTACATTATCCAACGAGATTAAAATAAAGCAAGCTGGGGCGGAAGAGACGGAAAAGAAAATTAACGAAAAGCGACTGGAATACACATCAGTGGCAGAATATTCTTCCATTCTCTACTTCTGCCTTGCTGACCTGGGTGGCATTGATCCTATGTACCAGTATTCATTACCGTGGTTTGTCAACCTTTACGTCAACAGCATCGATTTGGCAGAGAGATCGGAAGTGCTGAAGGATCGACTGGAGAATCTAAAGCAGCATTTCACCTACTCTTTGTACCTCAACGTTTGCCGCAGTCTTTTTGAGAAGGTGGGTTTAGGATGAACGATTTTCACTGTCTTGCTGTTGTTCTATTGGTTGGTATTTAACTTCAACTTACAGACAATGCATTTTGTATCTTACAGGATAAACTGTTGTTTAGCTTCTTGCTCACCATAAACATTATGAAATCTAAAGGGCTCATAGATGAGAGCGAGTGGATTTTCTTGCTCACCGGCGGGGTAGGACTTGATAACAAGAATCCGAATCCCACATCATGGCTGCCGAATAAACTTTGGGATGAAGTTTGTCGCCTAAATGACCTTAAAACTTACGAGGGTATACAGAGCTCACTGGGGAAGAACTCAAAAGAATGGCAGGCCATTTATGACAGCACCAATCCGCTGAAGGTACCTTTTCCTTCGCCTTGGGACAAAAAATTGACCCTGTTCCAGAAGCTGCTTGTGATGCGAACGATTCGGCCAGATAAGATGATACCAGCTATGCAGGATTTTGTCAGTGGTAAGTTCATCACCAGTTGCACACAATTTTGTAATGATGTAAATGCTTTAAGGTTCTACAGGCTCTGATTCATTTTCTTCGCAGCAAACATGGCCCCCAAGTTTATCGAGCCACCTCCATTCGATTCTGTCAAAATCTTTCATGGACTCACAATGCTTCATCCCTCTCATCTTTGTTCTAACACCTGGTGCGGACCCTACTGCCGTGTTGCTCAAGTTTGCGGAAGATATGGGCTTCGGAGGCTATAAGCTCCAGTCTCTATCCTTAGGTCAAGGTCAGGGACCGTTCGCAATCAAAATGATAGACGAGGCGATGAAAAACGGATCGTGGGTGCTGTTGCAAAATTGTCACTTGGCAAAAAGCTTCATGCCAACGTTGGAAAAGGTACAGGAATCAAGTTAGTGCTCGAGCTAAAGCCACATACGTATGGGCAACCATAAAGGAAGAGTTTATTTTGGAGAGTTAATTTTCGGGCAGATTTGCGAGGATCTCTCACCTGAAACCACACATCCGGACTTCCGAATGTGGCTTACTTCCTACCCTTCCCCTGACTTCCCGGTGTCTGTTCTAGAAAGCGGAATAAAAATGACCAATGAACCACCGAAAGGATTGAGGGCCAATGTACTCCGATCGTATTTAAATGATCCTGTGACGGACCCTGATTTTTTCGAAGGATGTAAAAATAACAAAGCTTTTAAGAATTTGCTGTTTTCGCTCTGCTTTTTCCATGCAATCATTCAAGAAAGGCGGAAGTTTGGCCCGATTGGGTGGAATATTCCATACGAATTCAATGAGACTGATTTGCGAATAAGTGCAATGCAATTACGGATGTTTCTGGACGAATATGACGTATGAATATGATCGAGCCCGTTATATGATATAAGTAAGCTTGAGTGGGACTCAAGCTAAATTCTAATGACTACCTTGGTTATAGGAAGTTCAATTTGATGCCCTGAGATACCTGACAGGTTGAATGCAATTATGGTGGTAGAGTTACAGACGATTGGGACCGCCGTACTCTGACAACGATTTTGAGAAAGTTTTACACACCGGAAGCAGTTTACAAGGATGGGTTTCAGCTTGATTCGGCGGGTAAGTAGATTCCTGTACTTAACCTTTGTAACTAATTGGGTTTTTGACGAAATTAATCTGAGTCCTCGTTGGCTGCTATAATGTAGGTGTTTATAAAATTCCTGTGGTTGGAGAGCTGGAAGATTACGTGAAATTTGCACGCTCACTTCCCCTGATAGCCGATCCTCAAGCTTTTGGAATGCATCCAAATGCTGACATTACAAAAGACCAAAAAGAAACCAACTTGATTTTCGAAAATATCTTGCTTACGCAGGTATACATAAAGCAACTAGATGAAAACTTTGGTTTTAACTTTTTGACCCTTGATTAACAAATATAATGGTTTTACAGAGCAAAATTAGTGCGGGATCATCTGGTAAGACAAGCGATCAGCTTGTCACAGAAGTTGCATCTGACATTTTGTCAAAACTGCCCAATGATTTCGATCTGGATGCAGCCTTAAAGAAATATCCTACTCAATATAATCAGTCAATGAACACCGTCCTAGTGCAAGAGATGGGTCGATTCAACATTTTGTTATCCTTAATTCGGATAAGCTTGATCAACGTTCAAAAAGCTATACGAGGTTTAGTCGTCATGTCAGTAGAACTAGAGGAAGTGGTCAAAAGCATACTCACGTCCAGAATCCCGGACATGTGGAAGCAGAAATCTTATCCATCGTTAAAGCCATTAGGTAGCTATGTGAACGACTTTCTGGCACGACTGGCTTTTCTTGAGGCAAGATATTTTTTTCTTCATTCGCGAATTCCACATACTACGAGTAAAGATTGTACCAAGTTTTTTAAGTCCATTATATTCAGCCAACCAAAACCTACGTTGTTGATACTGCAGAAATGGTATCAAGAAGGACCGCCCGCTAACTTTTGGATATCTGGCTTCTATTTTACACAAGCATTTCTGACTGGAGCTCAGCAAAACTACGCTAGGAAATATACCATTCCCATTGACTTGCTCGGATTCGATTATGAGGTGGCTAATTTTGTCATTATAACTGTTTCTCAAACAAATATGTTTTAAGTTGCCAATAAAGATTTTCATGATGTGTTTCAGATAATAGGAGAAGGCCCAGTAACAAAACCTCCTACCGATGGAGTCTACGTTTACGGCTTGTTTTTGGAGGGGGCTACATGGGATCGATCTCAAAATACTATGGGAGAATCCAAACCAAAACTTTTATACGACAGTGTACCTACGGTACAGCAATTTATAAACTGAACTTTTCAGATTCCTCCATTCCCTTTAAAGTAGTATATTCTGATGTTGTCCTTTGACATTGAACTAGATGTGGTTCAAGCCAGCACTGAAGGCTGATATTCCCGAAAGACCAAGCTACACATGCCCCGTATACAAGACATCAGAGAGAAGAGGCGTTCTTTCAACTACTGGTCACTCCACGAATTTTGTGGTAGCAGTTGTCTTGCGTACCGAAAAACCTCCACAGCACTGGATTATGAGGGGAGTTGCATTACTTTGTCAGTTGTCCGAATAACTACGTTTCATTACTGAAATCCTTTGTCAGGTTTAGTATTCAGGTACGATTTTTAATATGACCTACATATTGTGTCCACACCGTAATAAGCTAGTTTTTGGATCGGAGCCTTGAAGGAAAAAATATTCGAGTGCATGGATGATTTGCACTACTACCTCGACGTTGCCGCAGCTATTAAAAACACGAATGTTACAGCAGAACATTAAGTGCATCTTATTCGATTCCACACGACTTATTAACAATATTTTCATTGAATTACCTTTCGGGAACTAAGATAGCGATGACAACTACAAGAAACTGCGGCTGTACTACAACATTGCCGCATGTAGCACTTACTTGCTGCTGGACTTCGGTTTCGGTGGTGTCCAACTCTCGATTTTCGGTAGTGTCGTAGAGTAAGGAACGTACTGCTTGCTTGTTCCGCTGAAATTAGGTGTGTGCTCGGCTGTCCATTTGTAATGCACGGGAGGTTTCTTCGTGGGGGGTGTATCAGTTTTGTAATGGAGCCATCCAAACCACTCTGGAGGCACCATGCTGGCATCGTAGTCAACGCAATGTTTTGGGTTGTATTCAACCCACCGATTCCTTCCTGTCATTGATGTCAATATTTTTAGCAATTAAACAAATCCTAAGCACTCTGAATGAAATCATCGATGGAATCTAATTGAATACTTGTATCTCAAAGCTTACATCGCGCCAGTGAATGGACACAAGATACTTACCGTAGAAGTATTCATTATTCTCGAAGTATTTATTCCCGAACTTGTCTTCTCCAATTAGCGTGCCTATCTTCAAATCGTCGTACCTGAAACAAAACATGGATGAATTTATTATAGCAAAACTTAACCTTGGTTTTAAAAGTGAGAATGGTGTTGCAAAGAGGAAAATACGTACACACACTTACAAGTATATTTTTCTAGCAGATTTTAATATTCCTCCATTTGCACGAACTATCCTAAAAATTTTGAAGATTTTGTCCAGTCCGAAAAAGGACATTTTCAATAATTTTCAGGGATTAAAACCCGGATTTACTGTCAAGAAAAAAATGTTTCAGATTGAAGTTTGTTTGTGCCCAATATGACGCATTTGGATTGAAATACACCTTTTCTGTTCACGCAAACATTCACTACATTAAATCAATTAAGTAAGGACAATCATGCACCAAACAAAGATCAACGTTACCTGTTTAGACCGTAATTTTCGCTAATGGTTTTTTTTCATACCCGAAAGAATATGGCAAGCTGAGAGAGAGGTGAGAAGCGCTAATTGAAACAAATTTATTTATTGTTTTAGTTTTTTCGCAATCTATTTTTGCGATGCTCTGCGCTTTCAAACTTTCCTCTCTTTTACCGTAGACCATTAATAGCCGAGTCCCGAGTCCATAAAGTCTGCGGGCAGACTCTGTGGAGACGTGGGGAAACGCAAGATTCCACAAGGATGAGCTTGCTTACTTACAATGCAATACCTTATCGCTAATCCAGAAGAATTGGAGCCGGACGGTCCTAAATCGAGCCGAATTATGTTTAGTAAATGTCTTTTGTCGGTAGGTAGAATAGCTCTAAGTGTATTTATATGCTCGATGTAGAGCAAATGAGGATGCGTTTTTTTGGATTTTTAAGCTGAATACCCTTAATCAAATCAAATGCACACGCAATTGCTATTGCATGAAGTTTTTACACAAAAGCTTTTACTTCCGACTTCAACTTTAACTAAAATCCGCCTTTTCATCTTACACTTACGTCTGATCATAGCAACAGTGAACGAAACTAACACACACCAAGCAAACATAAAAATTACAATACATACCCGTAGCTCCATTACAATTGCATACAACCTTCATAACCAACACACTTTGCATTTTGCCTTACAAGGTTAAAATAATTGTAGTTACAGCGACTAAAGCCAATAAAAGACAGAGCAGTGGATCCAGAGTATAAAAAACAGGCGAATGAAAATCTGGTTAGCAAAAATCGCATTTACGGCTACAACAGACAGCAAAGAGAATTTTAAGAGAAAACAAAATCGAAAAAGTCAGAACTAAGCTAAATTATTGCGTTCGATCACAAATGAAAATCATTTAACTTTTCCATAAAAATCTTCCATAACGATTTTCACCTCTTCAGCTATGATCTGTACAGTACAGTGAACAAACGTTAACTTACACTCCCACACAGAGTTAATGAATTAAGAACATGAGTACAAATTAATTAATCAATTTGAACTGGCGAAGAACAATTGTAGCTCCTAAAACTTCAATTCATACGCCAACCAATTTCAGTTCAATGGCCCACGCTTCGGAATTTTCACCAGTAGGTGAGCGCTCCTCTTCTGAGGGGTAGATTAAATACATAATGTTATGTAATATAACCTTTACAGAATCGAGTTTTCAACGCATTCGTTATAAATATGTAGGGTACACAGGTGCTGTTATCATCGACGATCACTACACTAAAGAATGTAATCTAGCAAACACTAGTTTCAGCTGTGTATTATTTGAGCACCACCTTGCCCAGCTGCTAACACTGACGCTGATTGTTGTAACGGTGAAGTTTGTAATATTATTTGCTGCTGATTTCCATCGTTTGAGGCAGTTCCTTGCAACTGCATCCTGAGCATTTGCATTTGAGCAGCTGATAGCTGAATTGGAACGTTTTGAACTTCTCCATTAGGTCCTACAATTTGTTGAACTAGCTGCAATCCTCCAGTTTGAACTGCTTGTTGCTGAGGTTGCTGGAACTGATAAAAGGACACAAGAGCATAAGCATTACGTTACGACAAGTGGCACTTAAAACAACTGAAACAGACGACTCCACAACATCCAAATATTGTGTGCGGTCCTTACTATTTGGTGTACCTGATTGCCTTGCAACTGCAATATTGTTTGCTGCTGAGCTGGTTGACTTATAATTTGTGGCTGCTGGACTATGGTCTACAAAGAGTCAAATCATGCATGTAACTCAGATATGATCTTCTTAGTCGTAACAAGTGATTGTAGCAACATCATAGCACACTTACAGCCTGCTGTGCCTGTTGGGCGCCAGGTTGCACTAACTGAATGGTTTGCATTCCCGCAACGCCAGGTTGAACGATTTGAACTGCACCAGTACTTGTCCCTTGAAGTGCTGCTTGATGTTGTTGAGCAAGCTGCAGATAGTATGACACCTGAAACAATTAAAAGTTTGCATGAACTAAACATGACAGTTTATATAAAGAAGAAGCAAATTCATTGTCAATCTTCATCTCAATGCACTGTCTTTTTTTACTAAAACGTTTTAAACAGATGATATGCGATTGATAAAGCCTTTTAAAAAATGCCTTGACAAAGATGGAAAAGTATAAATTTAGAAAAGAGTGCGTATATTCCAATTACACAATAACCACAGATTGCAAAATTAAGCGTTGCCTGTAGTCGTGCACCTAGAGCCTCCATACAAGGAACATGGGTATATAGGCTCGTCTAATAAACCTTCCTACGACCACTTGTTCCATGTTTCACTTTCGGGGCTACTCGAGACACAGGTCTCGAAGCTCTGGGGAAAGTCCCCGGGCAGAGGATCGAAATATCCAGTATTTAATGCTAATACTGCTCGGTAGCACTGATACTTTCATATAAGCTGGGATAAGTATTGAGCTGGAGAGGTAGTGCTACCGCTTCGCCATACCAAAGTTGCATGTGAAAGCCTTTACGTCTAATCAATAGGTAACACAATGGGGATTACATTGGAACAGCAGGTTACATTTTTGATTTTTAAACACTAAATGCGCCCAGCAACGTGGCTGCAACCTTTTAAATAAGCTAGACTAAACTGTAACTGCGTATGTAGATCTTCACTCAAGTCAGCAATCAGCCGTTTATAATGTACTTCAACTACAAAGTCGTAATTGCTGGAGAACATCCCCTGAGAATACGAATCTTCCAAAATCGCCCGAAATAATTTGCATGGGCACACCGTAACACGAAAAATAACCTGTTCGCGCTTCTGCAACTATTTCCTACAAACTCGATAACGTGTAATTGATGCCTTTTCCTATTAAAACCATGGTCCTGATTACAACATATAAACTCTAATGCACACGAGGTCCTTACCTGTTCTGCACCAACAACGGTCGCCGAGGGCTTGTTGTCTTCCTTCTTTACTGGTTTTAACTCATCCCTTGGGACTATGTCTATGAGGAAGTCAAACTGGTCATACTTTGTAATAGCCATAGCTATGTCATTTCTCTGTAATAAAAGAGCACCAACACAGATGTGTAAAGTAATGCAAAACCATTATTAGAAACTATCCTTACGCCTTACAGTATCTGATCAAGCAGCGACTAAAAAAATTATTTCATTCGTAAGCAATTGAAACTATAAAAGTTACGAGCAGTCATTAGTATCACACTTAGTATTCTAAAGGGATCTCCTAAACTTAATTCACCCTACTATTTACAGCGTAAAAGGATTTACCTGCAATGTTCGTCTCTTATTGTCTTCAGTATGAATCCACGCTCGTAGCGTGAGTTCATGAATAAAGATTTCAGCCGCTTTGGCAAATAAAACTGGAGCTTCGGCACTGATCATCTTCACGTCTTCATCTAACTTCATAATTTTCTTTGATTCTGGCCAGCGGAAGCTCCTGTGTTCTAAGGTCAGCCTGCAAGTACACAAGAATCAAGAGCATCAAGTCCCAGACCTTCTATTCTGCTTTGCTGGTACTATCACTACCCTTTCCAGTGAACAAGTTTAAAATGTGTTAGTCGAAATACAACAAGCTTTGGGTCGTACGATAACCTATTCAACTGGGTAATTATGACCACATTCTGGATACAGTAATTTGGCTATCTGAATGTAATTCAGCAGCAACCCATGAGGCAGCTGAATGTAGCAAAAATACTGGCCAGTTTCAGCGAGTTACTCTAATGCATAATGTTATAACAAAATTTTAAGAGCGTACCGCAGTTAAATCTCGAATTTCGCTACTGACATTGACTCCAAAAGTCTTTCAGCTCTTGCTGAGCATCAGTAAGCGTTACCGAACTGGACCCAGCATTTGATGCTGAAGCCGGCGATGTGCCACTCGTAGAAGTTTGTGCCATCTGATTAAAAGTGAACTCACTTTAACAACGTGACGTGACAAAGGATTCCAGTTCACTAATTAAAACCATGTAATATGTACGTTCAACAACAACAATTACCATTCGGTCACCAACGGACAACCACTTTTACTTTTAGCTGCCACTGCGGGCAGTAAAAACGGATTCATACAATTTAGTGAAAGATTCGCAATGTTTACAAGTTGTCAAATGCGCTGGTTGGCTCTTGATTCGATCTGTGCTCAAAAAGATAGGGTGAAAATTTTTTAAAGATTGACCTCACGGACTATGATTTGACACTGAGAAAGAAATCACTCAGCGATTTGGTAAACCTTCATAAACCCTCCACCAATCCACAATGGAAAGAGCGTCCCTTCCTCCAATCTCAACTTGTGGGAAGCTCTGACCGTCCTTAGGCCGTTCATCATTCGGTAAAAGCACGGCGATTGCAATACAAGCGTCCGAACAGGTTAGACAGTGGGATCCGCAACGGAACTATTGTGTATCATGTCAGCTGACATGAATTGCTCTGAAGGAGGTTTATTTTGAACCTCCGTATGTATGTGACATTGGGAGATTCCACAATGACAGAACCCCTTGGCAGCTCAATAGTTAGATGCATGCTCCTGGAGCACAAATCAGCTGATTATGAATTTGCTATAGGCATCATTGAAGGTTAAAAGCCAAACACAGCAAAACTGGGCGATATTGGCTTGGCCTTTGACTATCGCATTAATCTAGGTACACGTGTGACTGAATAAAGGTTTGTTATGCATGCAAATATTGTTAGTGCCGAGGGAAAAGACTTCGGTATATAAACTATTTCGTGCGTGCACAAACGAAGCAAAGTTAATTAAAAATATGTTGTTT
>VRMD01000789.1:0-21758 GCA_009872375.1 Sminthurides bifidus | reverse complement strand
TAATTTCTCTAAAACAAGTTCTAACTGGCATTTTACTGGCACTCGCTTTTGTTTGCCAAAATTGTGTGTATTCCCTATTTTAAATTCAATTGCTGTGTAGCGAATGGATCTCCTAATTCCAGGTCACAGATTTGTGTAAATGGCTTAAACTCTCCTTTTGTGGTTTTGTTAGCTGAATATAGCATGCAGGGCATTTTTTGCACTTCACCCCATTTCCTAACGGCTAGTTCAAAGCCCTAGCATACAATTACAATATGATGCTCAAGAAAAAATAGTTTCTGGAACCTACTTCCCGGAGTTGATACATTCCGCTGGACGATGTGTTCCGGTCCTCTTGAGTTATGAAAACGTGAACTTCGTCACGTTTATTCGTATGATTGCCATTCCTCTTTTCATTTTTTAAGAAGCTAAGCCATGCTAGAACACTCATGAATTGTGTGCCAGTGACCCGCCTGTGGGTAATGGAAACATTACCGACGTTTTACCGACGTTTCTGTATACCAGCCCGAAGGAAGTTTACTTCCCAGAGGCAGAGGAACTTGAAGGAGGAGGGCAACATCAAGACATTTTTGGTCTTTCAGACCAACTTATGGTAAGGACGGTGATTATGGTGAGTGTAGGTAATAACTTACCTAAATCTTGGGTCATTTCGCTCCGACTGGTTTGATCTTGTGGCTTCGGTGGAAGATTTATGCAAGATTGACCTTGTCACACGTCTTACGGACTTTAGGTAATCTCGTGCAGTGTGAGCGGTTGTTTTCGAGGTCAAGCTACCGCCAGAATGCTCAGACTTCGGATCCGCTGGCGGTGGGATTTTCCTCCTATTTTCACTCGCCTTTTGTCTGGCCCATATTATTCTTGCCTGGAGGTGGGAGGAGCAGTGTTAAAATGTCGAAGGTGAGATAGAATAAGGTGTTAGATAAATGGATGAGGAAATTGAATTCAGTAGTGACTGGTGAAACAGAGAGTGAGAGAGAGAGTGAGAGAGAGAGAGAGCGAGAAATAGACAAGGGACAGAGGAGAGATGAAGGGGGAAAGGTGTGCGATGACTGTGAGTAACCACGGGGACGTACACTGATTATATTTTGGATTTGTTCTTGCACCTCTGGGTGAGCTTTGAGTATGTGAGCGATGTCCTTGTGCTGAACAAGTATTATGTCACATGGAGTTCGTGTCTTGACCCCGTTGACTCTCACACTTGGATAAATTAAATTTATTTCACCAATCATTGAGCCCTTTGAGAGGATTATAATGGGGGAAATTTCATCTTCTTCACTGAGAACCTGTATGGAATTTTAACCGGTTGATTTATTATTCTTAAGCACAAAGCACAAATATAAGCCTCCTCGTCTCTCCATCCAAGTTTAGAACTTGCTGTCATCCGCAACCTCCCCGCCTCATCCTTTAATGTAACGCAACACATGCCGATCGTAATCATCAACGATTCTCCCCTTTCTTTCTTCCTGAAAATTGTGCGGGTATTGTTAACGGAAAATCAGACGCCGCACAAAACCCCACGCGTACTGCCACATGCAATTCGGAAGATAACCAGCTCAGCTGACTGAGGTGAAATCTCGTAACTGTACTGTGACTGCGATACGGAAAGCAGTACCAGGCCATATGCCACCAGTTCAACTTCCTTCCCTTACCTCAACTTTTCCCGATATGATGTAAAAGGCTGTTTGGAGAACTGTGTTCGGTCTTATGAGAAATTCGTTGGGGAAGAAGTGCTTGGTAGTTGCTGCGAGTCCAAGCCGTTCAATCTGGTACTTGCTAAGAGTTTTCAAAATTTCAGACTGAAATTCCAAAAGAAGGCGCTAAGTAATAAGTTTTCAAATACAATACAGCCTGAGCATGACTCTCTCAGTCTCGACTTCTAGAGGTATCGATCCTTAGTTTTACAGCCTTTACAGGGATATTGTTACCGCAAGATCCAAAGGGAAAGTTGAAAAGGGTATATGACATGACTCCAAAAATATTATTTGTCTACATGTTGCCGAAGAGGCCAAGATGAATAAGTTGAGCGAAAAAAAGTCTCCTGAACCGAGAACAAGAAAGGAGGTGAAAAGAAAGAGCGGAATATAAAAAACCAATGGCACAGAAAACAGGGTAGAACACGTATATCGTATCTGTAAAGGTAGTGCTAAAAGTTTGACGTTTCGGAAAGGGAGAGAGAAAGAAGAAGAGAGAAGAAGTCACATGTGGTAGCACTTGAAAATTCCGACTCACCGCATCAATCATGGGCTGAATCATACACAACCCAATCTCAATCTGAACTGCTCTCGGCAAAATTACTTTCATCGTCAGATCTGAATACCCCCGTTTTCTTTTCCACATGAAGTTGAAGCAGGAGTCAGAGAAACTTGCCACACTTTTCATCATATCAAAGTGTTTCTAAGCATGCAAAAAATCACTCGTGTCTTTCAATGAAACTCTCTTCACTGTTGCTACATTCCAGATTGCTGGTTCATAAAATGTACTGCCCACTACTACATCGAAGGTGAGTGGAGGGAAAGTGTTTTTCTGTTCAAACTTTTATGCTTACCTCCTACTTAACTTTGAAATATGGCAGCTTATATTACATTGCATTCAACTCGGTTTCTTGCGACATATTATTAGGTGATTCTGTCCTACTGATTTCTATCAAATAAGCTTTTTTCTTATCTTACAGGATGTATAAGACCTGAATAGGAGCACATGCCATTACTTCCTACGATGGGGTTAGGAGAATCTCCATGTCATAGCCGCTTCTTTGCTACCGTGGAAACTAATGTATTCACTGACAGTAATTTGTAGTAAAAATTTGATACCTATACTTACACCACCTTCGATGCTAGGGAGTGGTGGTTGTACCGCTGAAAAGATACTTACCACGAACTTCTTGACAGCATACGCTTCGTGAAAAAAAATCGAGCGTCGCAAGTCCACTTCACTCAGAATATAAATTAGAAACACGGCTATGATGGCGCACATTAAAAAGCCAAATAACATCACCCCGCATGTCACGGCCATCAGCACAACCCCTTGAGGGGGTGTGTATCGGTTCCTAAAACAGTTCAAGAGGTCCTTAGATGTTTATCCGGTAAGAAAGACTTGAAGCAAAGCAAGATGAAATTACTTTGCCGGCATCACGTCGAGATTTTGAGGAAAGCAGCTGAAATTTTAATTTAATATCACTGGAAGTAACTCACCCAGAATTTCTTAAAGACATGACGGTCCAGTGCAATCCAGCTAGAATTAAGCATTGAGGGTCAAGTATAATTTGAAGTTTCCCATCGTAGACGTCGTTATCAACTACGTGAATTTTAATTTTATCGGCTGATTATGTCGTAAAAAGAGCTTTATAGTAAGTAAAATACAAAAGTCCTTCGCAGCGAATGACACAAGAGGCAAGATACACCCTGAGAGTACAAAAATTGTAGAGACAGAATCTTAAATTAATTCTATGAGCTGTAATAGCAAATCATCATCTACTTTGTATGCATAGATCTGTAGTTGCGGCAGCTGCAATGGCTCGGTAAATTTCAACAAGCTGCCCGACGCTCTATCAGTGGAGTCAATATAAGTGCTGGAGAAAGCTCTATTTAGATAAATTACGCCTAGGTTTCCTCGGATCTATTTAAGTTTCTCCTGCAACTTCCTCCGTGGGAAAACAAACGCTAATTGCGTGTGACGCCCTGCATGTATGTGCTGCTTTTACCAAGATGAGGGTACAGCAAAGTGTGGGTTTGAGTGTCAGCGTTGGACTATTATTGGCACTTGCTTCATATGTACTCACCCACGTACCAGCCAAAAGCATCTCCAGATGTACGATTCACATGAGAGTAGTAAGGATGGTTCTCGGAAAAGCTGGAATTTCGAGTTGTATTGGTTTTTATTGTCTTTGCAAACCGGTCCTTTGTTCTCCCAAACTGGCTATGGCAAAATAAAGCGAAGAAAAATTATCCACTAAACAGTACATGCTGCTTTAGAAGACTAATCTGGACTTGTAGTGCGTGGACTTGGTGCGTATTTACCACCGCTAGGTGTGATTAAGGGGATTTCCTTAAGGGTCATGACATGACTCATGACCATGTAACGGTTCAATCTGATAGGCACATTATCAGTAAATTGAATCAGGAGCGTATTTATGTGCGATTTTGAGCTTTTTCTCCTTCCGCACTCAGTGTTACTTTTTGATTGACTTTTTCAAGTTTCTTAGAGAGGGAAAAGTCATGAATGGGAAGAAAACAACAAAGAAAAGGAGAAGTAGGAAAGTATCTAATGGAAAAACATGTAAAGCGCCTGAAAAATCAGCTTCCATTAAGTACTAACGTTTTTCTGAAAGGGATTCCTTATGGCAAGCGACAGTAGGGCGTGTATTTAAAACGCTATAAAATACACGCACCTACTAATTAAACGGATGGAAGTGCGTCTGTTCGTTAAAAAATATTTTTAACGCACAAGGTTAGAGTATGAATGAAGTTAGGCAAGCCTGAGCCCATTACCGGTCGCCAACAGGATGATTACAGTTAAACCCGACTGCGCTGGGTGCAAGTTAGTATTACAGATTTTTTTTAAATGCAGCGTTACTTACCATGCAATTAATCCAGTACCAAAGGCAAGCGACTCCATGAAAAAGTGTGATGAGGAAGGCAATAAAACATACCAGGATCACCAGAACTTCCCGTCTGTACAAACTCAGACGTAGCTCCTTTGTTTTTCCAGCTGAAATAATTTAATTTCGTCTATTACATCAAGTCAAACGTTCCGACTCGTATGTTTGAAAGACGACCGAAATTCGTACACATGGCTTCCATTATTCATTTGTTCCTTTCTTTCCTATACCGGTATCCCATCAAACACACATTGAGCAAGTCGCTTTGTTTTTCCGACATCTCATCTGAATTTTGATTTAAATCCTGCTTTTTCAAACCACTCTGCTTTCAGTTCGAGCCTTTCATGTGTCGCCCATACATACTCCCTGCCTCTCATTTGCATTCAGCGAATGAAACTTGGTGTACCACGTCTTATCCGTCTATGATGATACGTAGCTTCCCGTTGACCTCGTTCATGTAAACCTTGGATCCTGCCGCTCAAATGTGTAAATAAAATCACTGGTGGCTCCACAGAGAAAGTAGTTTTAGGATTTCCTTTCCCCACACTGTGTTATTAATGTACCTCGCCTCAACCGCACTTTGTGAAAGGAGGGAGCTATTGAAAGGGTTTTTAAAATACTTGCTTCCTACTACTACTGCTACTAGTAGACGCTAATTCTACGTTTGATGCTGACTGGCCCATGAAATCATACTGAATGCAGTAAAACGCACTTACTGTAAAAGATTATCACGCGATAAAGACGAAGGACCCTATTGAGCCGAAGCATGCTGAAATAAAGTAGGGTGGTTTCATCCTTCAAGATATTAGTCGGTCGGGCAATCACTATAAAAAATTCGATTGGGAGGATGGAGAGGAAGTCAAGTAGCAGGGAGCTGGATTTGCAGAAGACGATTTTTCGCGTCATTGTCACATGACCTTTGTGGAAACAGCGGCATATTCTTTGTACAACGTCAGCGATGAAAAGAACGTCACATCCGTACAGAACACAGAGAGCTCCAATGTTCCCCTCAATTCGGTTGTCATAGAAGGCGAAGTAGGTGACGATGCAGTAGGAGCTTTGGATACCCAGCAGGGAGAAGAGGAACCATAGGTCGTTCAATATCCGCGATTTCGCTGCCATCCTCGCTTTTAAGTTTCCATGTGGGCTGTATCTTGTGAGGAACCGTGAAGAAAAAAGTTACGTTAGCCTTGCCTTGTCAAAGCTCAATTTACCAGTTCCTCTTCTGATGGAGCGCAATGGAAGTAATTGACATCTTAATTAAGGGCCTTACCGCACGAGTCTAGGCGCTTGCAGGTAGCTACAAAAAAGAATAATTTTTTTTCATTCCGGCTGATGGCTTTTCTCCTTTCGTCTTGTTACTTATGAGCGTATCCAATTTGTACTCATGGTCGAAGAAATTCCTTCCATGTTTATTGGAGCAGGAACGTTTGTCAACTAAGCAAAACTTTCTGCCTCATGTCATGTGAATTTATGAAATGTGCGAGTTTCAAAGGAAAATACATACAGGCTCTCGTACTAGCACCCTTGTTGCGTTGAATGTGAAGAGAGCAATGCATTGGAGAAACGCATCATATTTTCCTTCCGCACATCCACTATTTGGTTCCTGAGAAAATCCATATTTCCCACAACGGTATGTTTGGACAGTGTCACGTACGTTGTCAAGGTGACACTTGGGGTCTGGAAAACGAGCTGAAAGGAACTGTTGCCATTAGTCGCTGACCCACGGAGTTCCGCTGGATCCGCTGGATCCCGTTGCTTCCTTATGTAAAAGACGCGCTCAATTTGTTTTACTTTTACTTTAATTTAGACAATTGAAAGTTCCGAGCAAATGGCATGGCTAAAGTTGGCAATAATTCTTCTCTTTATGACCAAAGTCTCGTACAAAAAGAAACCATGCAGTAGCGAAGGAGCAACTCGGAAGAGACAGTTTGGTATTCGAAATATTGAAGAAGCTTTATTAAAGACCTCAGACAGAGTGAAGAGATATGAGTAGCATTCTGGAAAAACCGGCGCCATCAACTTGTTTGCAGAAGTAGTCGAGGAGGGAGGGGAAATGTAAGAAATGGTAAGGGAAGGAGAAAGTAACTTTCTCCATTTCTCTCGTCCGTCCAATATGCATGATGAGTTCGCGGGTGAGGGTGGCTTGAAAGGTTAGAGTACAGGTTCCTGCCCAAATTCTTTCCTGCCGTGAGAACCTGTTTTGACTTACTCGTTTGCTCTGCCGGGTAAAACGCTCCTGCCGAGACTACTGGACACCACTTAAGTACACTGCGAGAGAAATGTAGCGTAAGAAAGGAAAGAATGTATGACGGAGGTGCTGGAGCAGTGCGATTTAGGGAACCGTCGAGTCAACTTCAACTTCATTTCAATAGCTGAGTTTGCATATCAATCGATCCGACGCCATCCCAGAAGTGACGCAATACACCATTGCTTTTGGAGCGGGAACGGATTCCTGCTCACATCAACAAACTGTGGCTGGTCCTGTTTGCTTTTCATCCTTACACTTCTGGATGGGAATTCTATCTTTACTCCCATCTTCCTCGTGTTAGTTCTGTACTCGTTGGTGTGAACCCTGCAAAAAAAAGTTTCCAAAATTCCATCACTTAATAAAGTATAGCTATCTTGTGTTAGAGGCAAGTCTTCATGTGACACTTACCACCCCTGCAGGGTGGATCTACGGAGCGCCATGTCTAAAGAGCTTTCATCGGCTGGAGGGCGTCCAGTTGCATCCCAAATAAAAATTATACGCGTCATTGCCGTCTTGGAGATACTCTTATCCATTGTCGTCATCCTCAGTCAGGTGAGCCATAGCATTTGTACACATTGCTACACAAGGGTTGCGTAACGAGGGGAACATAAACAGCAACAACAGGGTGCTCTTCCTTAAAGTTAATCGAGAGCACAGCCTTGTCTGCTTTCTCCAGCCTGTCATAGAATAGAACCTTTGCTTTAGTTACTACTGCTCCTAGTACATTTTGGTGATCTTCTATCACGCAAGTACAAAATCTATAGACTTACGGCGACAAAAACCATTCTCTGCCGCTTCAAAGAGCAGCAACTTCCAGCAATGAATTTTCTCAGAATTTGCACAAAGCACTTGACTCCCTTGTAGAATTTTTCAATGCGCTAATTACCAATTCGAGGTCAGGCTTCTACAAGTGTTACAATACATGTTGACTTATAGAGGGGAAATGAAATGGAAAGCTAAAGTGCAAACGGAGCCAAGAGAGGTTAAGCACTGTATTCTTTCCTTATCTCGCATCATGCCTTACATGCAAAACTGCCTTGTGCCATATGCACATGATTATGCACGGAGAGGGAAGAGAAAGTGAAATTCCTCACGTGGGTCTTGCTGTTGATAAAAAGGACCAGGGCATTAAGTCCAGCTTGTACCAGAAGTGAAACTGAAATGAGATCCGCATGTCCTTAATAGATATGCTGTCCCGTGCAGTATCTCTGGACCAGGAAATAAGTCAGAGTGCAGTGATTTATGTCCTGCTTGGATTGGTATCAAGTTCTGCGTGTAGCGCACAAACATGTTTCATGCTGCTCCTTGTTCCTTTGTTCATTGGGCTCGCTCTACCACACTTTTAGCATTTTCTCCATCCTATTCCTAAACCCAAAAGTCAACAAGGTAAAATCTGAGAGAATCCTGAGAGTCGTAAAATGACATTTTTTCTTCCGCGAACACGGACAAGAGCGCACAAAAGCGACGCCTTTGTCACTTTCCATCCTCTTCCGGAATAACAAAATGAGGTATTCCTTCGAGTCTCCAGCGCTCTGAGGTATTTCTCTTCTCTATCTAGTAGAGGTCTGTAATCTTGAAAAGACAAACAAGTAGCTTAGGTAGGTACAACATGCTCGCTTTCATCTCCAACCTCGACTAATTTATGTAAGACTGTTTCAAGAGAAAAGCTCAAAGTAATCGTGTGCTTTGTTAAATGTTAATTTTGTCCTCTGTTTCAGACTGTGGCCATCGGAGCTTCAAATGTGTATGCCACGAGATCACTAACTGGAATCTGGACGTCGTGGTTTTTCTTCATCGCAGCTGGATTGGCTCTCTTTTGGTCTTCAAGATGTACTTTCAATGGGTAAACAGTTATATAAGCTTTCTCCAAATTTTTCTCAAAGCTTCAAATTCAGACGTGCTGGCTAGAGGCTAGATACGTCAATTTTAAGACAGTAATGATGCGCCGTGTGATATCGTGTATGCAATGTTCCATATCGAGTGGTCATCGATCGTACTTGAGCTCGGACTTTCCATGATGGCGTTACTCGTGGTAGTACTTTTGCGTGCTAGCAAAACAGCGAAATTTAATAAGCATTGCAGCTTATTGAAACTGTCTTCCTACAAATGCATTCCACCAGACAGGCAACCCAATTTTAGCGTCAGCTTGACCAACGCCGTAAAAGTTTTATGACCATAAAGTACTTCCCGTTTTTGCAAAGGGGCGCTCCAGATGACGAGGGGCAGTGAAATTTTGCAACAGCTCATCAATTAGAGGCTTAGCTTGTCACTGAATAACACATCTTTATAGGTCATAATTCTCGCAAAATGGGTTAAGAATTGTTGCTGCAACTTTTCGCTCCTTTTACGGCCGTTGTTAATTTTAACTTGATTCTTTAATGCAGGCTTCTCAGCGTCCTCGTTCTCCATAATAGTTGGCGCGACCATGACTGTTCCTTTGTTCGTATCCTGTTGCATTCTACTGGCTGTTTATGAATTCCAATGGACTGCAGAAAAGGAATCGGGCAAGTGAAAATGCTACTTCTATTTCAGATGCACAGAAACGTCTTACGCTATGTTCCACCTCTCGACGTTTTACTATCAGATTTTACTCCTACATCGCTGGTGTTCCTTGGAACAGAGATTAAGCACGAAGCCATAGTAACTTTAAGATCCTACAGTTTACGCAAGTTCAGTGCATGCAAATGTGTGAATCAAAATTAGACGGTCCGAAGAACCTGTTACTCTTCTAGCTTACTATCGACCATAAGAATCCTGTCGGCCTGAGTAATTCGTAACCACTATGTGAATGGGGAAGAGTGCCACACGCCGTCATTATTATTAGGCTTCTTGAGGGCTGATGAGTACTGCTGCCTTGCAAATGATCTCAACAAAGTCCAGTTTCTGACAATACAACGTCATCAAGAGAAGGGTTCAAGCAAACTCGTGGGGTCGGTGGATACATTTAATTAAATTTTCATAATAGTTTGCTAACCGAGGATTTTTTGGGTTTGGAAATGAAAATTACTTGCATAGCCGCAGCTCGGTGTATTGATAAAAGCTTTTGGACAAAAATAGCAGAAATGTTTCTATTATGAGCGAGAGAATCCCGCTAAATCCATACTCTGACGGTCGACCGTAGTTTTAGCACTTAGCAAATAAGTGGATTTGGATGAGTCACTATGCGATGAACAAGAAACGTGTACGCAGACAACAGGATGTACTTTACAAGCCAGCAGGAAATATTGATAAAGTTGAAGTCTTTCGGCTTCTGAAAAATATTCTTCTTGGTGCGAGATAATGTGTAATTGTGCGAAATTTTGGTTATGTTGAAAAGTCGCAGTGGACTTTTTGCCACTAATCTTCATTACTAGAACCCTCTTCAAAACCGATTTCTTGCACTTCTTGCAGCCGTTACTCGGGCTTTAAGGCTCCTCTGAGCTTCAGCTGATATAATTGATGAAGACGTGCGAATGTAATCTTTCCTCATTTGTATTGGTAACGTTACTAACAAAAACAGGGTTATAAGGTCCAGAGAATGGAGATAGACGTGGGGACGAAAGGATCCACTGACAGGATACCTGTGAGAGTAGCATTTTGAATATCTCTGAGGAAACGGCGTCGTGTCAGTCAAAACAAAGCCATATAGTTGTTGGCTTGTGTGACGGATTTCGGGGAAAGTCGTGGAGCAAGTGTTTTCCATACTGTGGTAGTAACTATAGGAGTTTGAACCCAGGTTGAACTGAAGCAGCTTTGCTCGAACGAACGCAGTTTGCCACCAACAGAACCGCAGCACTCCGCGAAGTGCTGCGTGAGTGCGAGCAAGGGTGACCGGGCGCTCGGAGCGAAAAGAGAAAGTTAAGCTGTAGGTGTTATTGCCCTCTAGAATTTTCTCCCAACTACGAAACAATAATACGGAAATAGTAATCCAAACGTGTCGATTAACCTCCTTTTGGTTGACTCACCTTCCGACTAGGTTTGATATGCCAAGTTCGCTGCTCCAAACTCGCTTCACATCTTCCTTCCACTCATTTCTAGATCCACTCAAAGACAATTCTGTGCTCACTAGTTAAAGCCGCTGAGAAGAAAAACAAATCCTAACTTTTATAAGCAGGGAGCATTGGAAATCGATGAACCTCTCGAACCAAATGTTGATCTAAAATTTTATTTTTTCTTTCTTGCGTCTCTGCGCCCCATGACCATCTACCTCATCAAAAGCAACGAGTTTTTCCTTTCTGTTTGTATAACCAAAAACCTTTTGCCGTGGTGAGGCATCAGTTTGGCATATCTGCAATTATTTGTCGAACTTTTAGCAAGAATTGAGTAGTGGAATCTTTGGCGAAAAGCAATTTCTGAGCATCAGGTCAGAGACTTGTCCATAATTAATCACTTCACGTGCTTAGGTGTTTCAATTGGCACAGTTTTCAAGGTGAGGAGTACTTACAATAACTCAAGTTCAATGCTCTCTTTGCCTTGGTTGGCATCATACTGTATCGATCTCTTTCAGAGGTCAGTAAGCCGTTATGGAATGAATTCGTCATTCACTATTTTCTCCATTTGCCATTCGCTCCTCAGAATTGGAGAGGCGCTTCCGCCTGAACGAGCTAGGATTAGTGTCCGGAACATAATGGCGCAAGAAATCCTATTGCGTCAGGTGGTCATTGACTCCTTCCACCCAAAATTCCTGCGTGATGATTCCACTTCTCGGTAGCTGGTTGAGCAACATGTTTTCACACATTTGGATGCATTACTAAAATGCAATTTCGGTTAGGGGATGATACTTTAGGCGACCTAATAAAACAATTAGGAGTAATCATAGACGGTTTAGAGCAATCCGTTTAAGTTGTATAGCTCCAGCTGGATGTATTAATACGACAAAGGTCTTTTTTGTGCTTTAATTTTTTGGAAGGCATTGAATTACATAGGTGACAACATGCCGAATAAATGTAAACACAAACTCAAGCAGTCTCCCTCTGCACGAATGCACTAATGCAGATATACCATCTTATGGCGAAGTGCAATTTTTGTTGCAGGAGAAAAGCAGAAAATGGATTGCCTTGTAATGTAATGATGTGAACTTTATTGCAGATAACGCCAAAGTTGGATCTTCGATAGCAATGCTGTCAACAAACCTCATCATGATGTGCTCAGGCGTGATTCTATTCAAGTTATTCGCTTACAATGCCTACAATTGTTGGCTTCTTGCCTACGGAGGGCACAAAGATGTAAATCTCTCGCTAATACTTACTGTTTCATTGCATGAGCATCCTACATACTTGTTGTCTAGGTTTTCGTGGCATAATGTAAGAACGAACTCGTGGAACGGTGGCCAAATAGGGCCTTGAGACTTGACAGGCAGCAAGTTAATACGATGAAAAGTTTCCCTTGGCTCGCTTGTATAACTTATAAACTTGAGTCCTTTTCTAGCATTCTGTTCCTTGGAGAAAGAATGTAAACTTTCTTTTGAATTGCGGCTGCCGTGTAATGAGAAATTCCTCGTGAAATTGAACCTTCTAGTTCTCGAGTTTGTCAGGTAGACTGTGTATTAAAGCTCGCTATTCCCGCTGTTGACTAAAGGCCACGAGCTTCTCAGAATATTGGGTTTGATTAGCGGATCACCCTATTGAAAAGAATCGTTCAAACGTATGCAGCTATTTTGTAGCATCATATGGATAGGTTAATTATCACAAGATGAGGAGGAAGTGAAGGTTCACAGTGATTGAGCAACGTCATTAAATTTCCTGCAATTATTTGTATTTCACCAGGGCTACGACCGGCAGTCCGCCAGGAGTGCTAATTCCGCTGAGGAAAACGGAGAACAAGTGGATGCTCAAACCAATTCGGAAGAGCTGGATGGAAAAGCTGATGCTAATAATGCACTTCCCAACTTGTCAACCAAGGATATCCGTGTCATCAAATATTCTGGCATTGCAGGCATGATTATCGCCCTGAAAATATTTTGTTGTCAAGTAAGTCAGTCGTTGCAAACAACCAAACACTTTTGTGATCTAACTGTCACCTGATACTCAGTCAAACATTGCATGGATGACAACTCGGCGAGGTCATGCATCGTTTCCTTGCATCCCACGGAGCTAATCGAATTCGTATGTTTGACTCTCGTGTGTGCTCTAACATGACCAGATCAACTGTCTTCTTTCCTGCTTGCCCCACCTGCAAAGGAAATTAAACTGATTTTTCCCCATTCAGCCCTCGTGACAACAGCGGAAATTCCATGATTCCTGCTAATGGATGGATTCCACCTTGTTCATCACAATTCTTCAGTCCAGTCCCTACTCACTGATGGGCGTAAGCTTGACGTTTTAATTTCAGGTTGCCCTTTTTGTACTGGCGACTAGCAATGGAATCAGTATTGGTATTGGAATATGGGGTGCATTGTACTATGGCGTAACTGGACTTGTGGCACTGTACACGGGCTATCGACCAACTTCTCAAAGGTATTACCTGGAAAATAAACAATAATACTAACCACCGTGTGATTACTTCAGGTTATACATATCAGGTGTATTTTCTCATCGTTATCTTTTGTAAATCGCAGTATTGTGGCTACCTTCGTTCTCCAGGTAGTTCAATTCATATTGACTATGCCCTTGGTTGCCATTGCCTTCTACATTGTTGCCGTCTTTGGAACATGTGTCCAAGATATGCCATTGGAGGAATGTGGGAAAGGTAAATCCAACGAAAATCAAACTGATGCTGGTACAATGAAGAAAATCACATGAACGCTAAGTTTCATTTTGAATATTTAGAAGGATATGGAGTCGGACTAGCTGTCTCCATTCTTGGTGGTTTGATGGCAGTTAATGGAATGGCTCAAGGACTTCTATCTCTTGTACTGATACTCATTTGCCTACAAGCTGTCTGCGGACTGAGATGCATGGTAAACATTTACTTGTCATTTCATTCAGATTAACAAGCATGCTAAAACTTTAAAACCACTTTAAGGATGTCCGAAATTATTTTACTTTCAGATTTCCGGAGCGACAGTTTATCCATCATCTTAAAAAGCAGTAATTTTCAACTTCTGTAGTGTTGTGATCGTTCAACACATCTTATTTATAGATTAAAATATAATTAAAAAAACAGCAGTAAGGAATGTTCGGTGTCCTCAGTTCCGAAGCTGCTGCAACCTGCAAAGTATTCAACATTTACAAAATAAAATTGAAAATATTTATTTGAAAATTGGTGGAATTAGTGATTGAATTGTACTGTAAACTATACCTCCTTGAAAGTTCATCTTTCTCAGGTTCAGCCGCTTTCATTGCAGCAGCCGGTACTGCTGCAGCAGAAAGTTGCTCCGCTACTTCTAAGCCATTTTCATCTGCAATTTGTTGAATTAATGTATCTACTTGATCTTTTGGTGTTGTTAAAGTGGTTGCACTTCCCATTGCGTCTTCCATCACCTAAAAGTAGAAATAACGTCATTCAGTCTTTTCAAAAAATATATTTGTGATTATAAGAAACACTTAGAAATTTCGTACTCACCGAAGTTCGCACATCTAAGTTTTCAAACTGTGATTCAAATTTATCCATTATCTGCGAAATTTTGTTCAAATCCATAGATTGCATGGCTTTGTCCAAACTCTTCACGACTTGACCCATATTTTGCGCAACCTAATGGCAGTAAATATTCAAAGTCTCATTGTATTATGCTCCAGTTCATAATTATAACAAAATACTTTTATACCACTTCACCTCATTGCTTCATATACTAACAATGAGATATTAATTCTACGGAGGTTCAATCCTAAGACTATAGAATTCACTTACCCCCTTCATCGTTACAGCTGATTGGACTTTTGATCGGACGGCATCCACCTTTGATGACATCCGTAAATAGTTGATGGATTCATTTCGTTTTCTGATAGCGTTTTCAGCGTAAATTCTGGCACCTTCGACATTACCTTGCTGCAAAGCTTTTTTAACTTTCTGTTTTTGAAGTCCTTCGTCTTTTTCAGCCTTCTTGGATAATTTCTCCAACTGCTTTGCACAAAATCGAAGTTGGAACAAGTTATCTGTAAGTAACACAGTTGAAAGATTATCGGTTGACATGAAATCATCTACAACTGTTTGAAAATGCTGATCAAGTTAAGTATTAGCACCTTCAAAACTTTAACCTACCTTCCATAGACATCTTGAAATATTGTTTGAGACGATTAGAGAATCATACACGGTGGAACATAAACAATGATTCACGTTTCACCTTATTACAGAATTAACAATGGTGCTATAGTGAGTCACTTGTTCTTCACGACGTTTACGCGAGGCTATTCAATCGAATATTGTCGCATGGCGGGCATAAACATTCTTGACAACTATTTCTATCTTTTAGTGATTATTTGACAACATGCACCAAATGGGTGTCGATTCGCAAAAATGTTTGCATATAAAACTCATGTATACGATATACAAATGATTATATTATGGAACGATCGAGTGTTCACAATTCACAAATATAACGGGCGGGATTATTAATATTGCAAGGAGATGAAGGTTTAAATTTTCGCGGGATTAAGCCTGAGGGAATAACCATTCCGTAGATGGCAGCCCGGTCTGTTGAAGAAATCGTTGTGCCTACAATTGAATGCGTCTTCTCGAAGCTATTAAATCCAATGCACGTTTAACAGGCAACGATGTACGAATCCCGAAGAATTTTAAAAAATCACGATATAAGGGTTTAACCTAGGTACGGTATGATGTTCTATTATCCAAAAAAAGCGTATAACTTTGTCCAACGTGTCTGACGGGTACAAAAACGTGTTTTCTGACACTTCTTGAAATAAAAGATGACTGTCTAATTCTCTTTTTTAGACAGGGAAGGGAATGGAGGGGCCCACGTCCAGTAAACGATGCAAGGTAGCTTTTCTTAAAAGTATCCAATTTTGGACAATAGTAGTATATGCGTGGTCATTCAGTAACAGCATTCCGCTGCTATTGCCCCCTTTGCACATTTCGTCACTGTTCTGATGAAATCTTCTAATAAATGTTCGTTACATTTGACTGAAGGGTTATACCGTCGATTTGAATTAAGTCATGGAAAAATTTAACTTATACGGGCGGAATAGTAAGAAACAATGTGGACTTTTTATTGCTCGTTATCCAAAATTTGCTTGATTTCTACAACAAATAATTTAATCAACCCGATGTTGTTGTAAATCATTTCATAAACAGCAAGGTTCACTATTAAAAGTTTGTTGCAAATGAAACCAAAGACCACGAAGGTCTAAACAGTGTGGTCCTACGCTTTTAGGGCGCTAACAACATGTACGTATCGGGATTTAAACTATCGTGTACAAAACTAAGCGCTTAAAGTTAAAAGTACAAGCATATTCGAGAAACTACGTTTTTTGAGGTAGGCCATGTTGCAGGTAATGCTGATTCAGCGATAGCAACTTGTATTATTTACTTTATCTCAACTAATGCCATAATGTGCGTTGCTTAACGATTTCAGTTACATTCTCCCTAGTCGGCAAGTTAACACCTCAACCCAAGCACAAAGCAACGTTGCTGCAGCGTCACATCTTGCTTTTGCCACGGGAACGGTAGACTTTTTTTCTAATCCCCATTCCCCATACCCTTCTTGCTACTCCGTTATTTACAGATCTACGATTTCGTACGCTTTACTAAAAAAAGCAAGAACGACTGCAGTGACAAAGTTACATAGTGAGCGAATTGTATTCCAAGACGAGGACGACTTGGAGGAAGATTTGCGAAACTATGAGTAATTCGAATATTATTGTGTTTTGGACCATTGAATTGGTGAAGCAATTGCTCTGCGTCTTCCTCAGCTCTTGCGCTCTAATTGCAAATCAATGCGTGAAATTATGGTATGTATGAACAAGTTCTTGTTTCTGGTGGATCTAATGCATGGTACAATTTGACTTAGATACTATTTATGCTTTAAATTCATTATTTCTTCACTACGTGTGGATACCACCTACATAACTTTGTAATTGCTCGTTAACGCACGTTAAAGGGGGATTTGTCTCATTTCCCAAGTCTTCTGATGCTTGACAGCATTTTCCAGCTTATTTAATCCTCCTTCATTTGGAAGATTGCATGGAACTACGAGCTGATGGATTTCGGCATCACGTACTATCCATATTGTAACGATAGGCACTTCTCTTCATGACCCAACGAGTGTTGGGACCAACACTGGAATGGGCTGCGGCTGCACTTGCTGAGGACGCCGAATTGTGACTGTTGAACCTACTGCAAGTACTTTGAGCCTGTGTGACTGCCCATACAGAGGGAGTTGACTTGGATGATGATTGGTGATATCGCAGAGATGAGTTGGTAGAGTCTTGATGCAAAGGCGACCTCTGGGATCCGGTCCTAGGTAGCTTTTTCGGAACTCTCCGTGGCGAATTAGGACATGATCTCGTGGCCGAAACGACGCCACTCTGATATCGCAGAGATGAGTTGGTAGAGTCTTGATGCAAAGGCGACCTCTGGGATCCGGTCCTAGGTAGCTTTTTCGGAACTCTCCGTGGCGAATTAGGACATGATCTCGTGGCCGAAACAACGCCACTCGTGTACGAATCTGTAGGCATGTGAGGTGGCAAGGAACTAATGGAGGAGGTCGAAGAAATAGATGTCATGGAATCACTTCGCTGACCTTTGGATACTCGGTACAAAACTGGACTACCAGGAGCAGAACCAGAACCGGATCCTGCCGAGCTCTGGCGCTGCCTGAAGTGATTCTTCCAGCATCCATAATGCCGTTCCCAAGTCTTCGGAGAACCTTGAGGTGATCCAGAGGGAGAGACTGACGACGACTCTTGCATCGTTCCTCGCATGTCCGCTTTGCCAGTTAGTGAGCTTGATCCACCCGCAACCTGAGCACTGCTCTCCGTGGACTTTTGTCGGCCCAACCTAATGAACAAGATAAAACGAAAATCTTATTTCCGTAACAAGACTCTAGCTCAATTCCAATTTGTTTCCGCTTCAGCAGTCCTCAATCTTTTTCTGTTCCTCTCTCCCATACTAAATCGATTCCCGTTATTCCATTCCTGGATTTCTCTACTTCAAAAACATGGCATGTAGGAAAGACAAAGTTTGGCTTGTGCTTCTCTACCTCATTTTCTGTGTCCGATCTTATAACATGGGTACAGCGTCATTAGAGTTTTACTGGTTTCGCAAATTAGACACCGTATATTGACTAAAGTGCGGATGCTACATGCCGCCCTCCAACTCTTAATCACCCGATAGCATTATCGAGGCACTCTGCAGCGAACCCATATGCACCCAGTGTGTCTTGAGAGAAAGCATATAAATTTTTTATAGCGAATTTTTTATTACCTTGGGGAGCCATAATGGCTACGACAAGCGCCACTTGGACAGATTCTCACTGATGAGCAACGGACTTCGCAAATTGCGCGAGAAATGAGAAGATTGTTGTATGAGGTTAAAAGTCTTTTACAGTGTTCTTCATCACTCTCCAGGTACGTGGTTCCTGGGAATTTCTCGGCTAGTCTCCGACGTTCCTGAAATACCGAAAACAAGCTTATAATTTTCAACTTTCACCTTACTCTTTGCTGACTATGTTATAGTTAATAACCACTGGTCCCTCATGTCTTCTTTGAATGTACTGTGGACTACACTCCCATCTTATATGATACCGGACGAGCACTTTGTTTGACACTTCATAGCAGTAGTTCCCATAAATCTGAAGCCTTTGTTCGCTAAAAAGCATTCCAAAGTGCCGCAATCGATAGTCGTTCAAAGGTATGCAAACCATCATGCTGCAAAGCCATCATTGAATAGCGGATACAATAATGCATGTTTGCTAAAACATTCATGCATTGTAGTGTCATTAATGCATCCTATTACCCTTGGCCTGAATTCGTGCGTGGTGTGCGTGGTCAGAACACGCTCCATACGTTACAACGATTAACGTGTAACAGAACCACATTTCCGTTAGTCTAACTAAAGTATTTTGTTTGCAGTGGTTACACCCTGGGGCATAAAAGATGTTCAAAAAAGTAATGGATAAGACACAATACAGTTCACAAATGACTCAGACCATGCACCAGTGCATCTCTTAGCCAGTCATCCCCATCGTTTTCTTACAGACTTTAATTTAAGTGCTAGTCACGTCGCGGCTTAGGGAAAGTTAGCCGGATGTATGTCATACTATCTTTCAATTTAAATCCTTTAGCTATTCCTTTCTCCATATACATCAGTCGCAATACGCTGATTACTTAGCTTTAGAGCCTTCCTATGCAAACCAAAAGGGTTCAGAGACCAACTTTGGTGTGCCAGAGCTCCATCTGTTTTTGTCAAACCCTCCACAAGCGTTCACATTGTGACAGGTGGCAGAGCAGTCGATCCCTGGACGCCCTCACTTTTTATCTTGAAGTGCATGGTGTCTGGCAAAAAGGAGTGCAGAACTGTTTCTCGATAGAACCCAAACCGGGCCCAAAACGATCACACAGGACCTTATGTTTTGAAAAAATGTTTGATAGATTTTAACGAAAAAGGGTACGCTAACGCACCGGAAATGGACCATGTGAATCCGCGATAAAATACGTTCTACAAATGCTTAACCACTAACGCATGGAAAGGACACTCTGACTTACCTCGAACAGTTTAGTTGATTCAAACTCCTGGAGCTGTTTTTGGAAACCGGAGTTCGGATTGGATACTGCCCGAGCACCTCGTACCACTTTTAATGCTTCATCCCATCCGAGGGTCGTGATGCTCATTATGTACGCGATGACAATCGTCACGCTCCGTGACATTCCAGCTAAGCTGAAATCAGACACAGCAGTATCATATCTACATGCAGTCACGTTTAAAGCTACGTGTCCCTTGTTCAGGGTTCCGGTATTGATTTGCCTCAAAGTACAAATCGGTTGACAATAGGTATCAAGTACGCATGATTGTCACAGGACCATGTTCATTGTACAGTGTTTTCTACAGTAATGTCAGCCCATACTGTTTGTTACATCGGAAATTGCAAGATTTGCAACCCGATTGAATTTTCGGAATTTCTACTACAAGAGTCAGTCACTTGCAGCATGGTAGTTGTAAAAGTCCTCAATGGTCTTACCAGTGGATCAGGACGTTGGAGTGCGATCCTTGGACTCTAGCGGAATGAATAAAATCATTGCAAGCCGGGAAGTACTGGGATAGATTCTGGTTCGGTGAGTCCGATGCCATGATACATAAGTACTCCTTGTCCTGCCGAGCGGAAGAGAAGGCCGAAGTTTGAGCAAGACCAGTTATAACGGTGGACGACACAATCACCCAGAAAATAGACAAAAAGAATTGGCATCATAAAATATGATTACTTGTCTAAAATCCAAGTCATCATTCATCCTGCTCCACATTTATTTCTTCACAACAACTGCGAGTAACCAGTTCCTGTCATACTTCGTAGACATGTATGAATGAAGGTGTGGGCAATTCCTTGTAACTAATGAGCTGTGCTGTCTGCCTCCGAAGAAGTTCACCACGGCGCAAAACTTCTCCTGCTTGAACAGATTCTGTAAATAATTTATTATGGTTTGGCGTGAGGCGGTCGGCGAATCTATTTTTCCTCATGTTTGATTTTCGTAGCCCTGCTGAATGACCTTCAAATGAGGACGCGAACGAAAAACTCCTAAGGCACTCCTTTATAATCAGGGTAATTATGAAAATCCATCCAGTTTTCCCTCACATCTTTCTCGCGTATCCCTTATCGCGGATACGATGAGTCGATATCGGGTTGCTTCCGACGCTTGGAGCTGTTGCAACACATTCCTCTGTCGTAACAGATTTCCCTTAGCTTTTACTTTCACCACTTTCTTCTGTCTCTGTCTGATTTCGTTACACTGAGTCTAACTTGTTATCCACTCGTCTCCTGTAGCTCAACGAGGAGCTTCATGGCAAGAATATCTATCATATATCCACGACTGGTCTGGGAATCGCACTCAAGGATTTTTACCACTGCTCCTCTCCGCCACTATTACCAACTTTGTAAGCTTGGACGGGAATCGTGCATCCCGCTTCCCTAAGGACCTATAGCTAACCCATTCTTAGACACGTTTTCAACGGTCGAACCGGCCTTGGTCTTTTCTTGCAAATGCACAATCCTTGAATCATCAAACACCAATATAGTCCCTAGGTTATATCTCCTCTGGTGTTGGATAAACCTAGAGCTGGAGCCATCTCTCCTGGCCATTTCAGCAAGAATTCCTTCAGAATACAGATATTTTTTGTGACTACTAACACTGTAGACGAAATGTGTTTTTTTTTCAGATTTACTTCCTAAAATTATTTTTCCATCACAAACTTAAAGGCCATCAACGACAGTGCTCTTACAACATAATTCTTAAATACTGCTCATTTCACAATCCTTGAATCATCAAACACCAATATAGTCCCTAGGTTATATCTCCTCTGGTGTTGGATAAACCTAGAGCTGGAGCGATCTCTCTAGGCCATTTCAGCAAGAATTCCTTCAGAATACAGATATTTTTTGTGGCTACTAACACTGTAGACGAAATGTGTTTTTTTTCAGATTTACTTCCTAAAATTATTTTTCCATCACAAACTTAAAGGCCATCAACGACAGTGCTCTTACAACATAATTCTTAAATACTGCTCATTAAACATGGTATCATAACTATTATGCTCTAATGGCGTATCCCACCAGTAAAATACCTACAGCCACTACGGAGATGTCAGCAACAACTTAAGTCTCAAGATTTATAGCTCATTTACTTTAACCCCTCCTAGATTTAACAGCCAACCTTTAAGTTAAGAAAAGAAAAAGGCTGTTGCCATAGAAAGGATGAGGTGAAAAAGCGGAGCGTGAATGATTAAATGAATGATTAATGCTTGACGTATCTTATAAGTTCTCTGTTCTAGTTCTCCGAAGGGGCTACTGCATCTACATTTTAACCGACCATAAAATGTGGGCACATA
>VRMD01000788.1:0-21781 GCA_009872375.1 Sminthurides bifidus | reverse complement strand
GGGCTCAACACAAGGAGTGTGTGGTGTGAACAGCTTTACGCCAGATACAAAGAAAGAAGTGCAAAATTACTGTCATTTGTATTTTTGACAATAAACTCCCTTGTCTTCAAGCCACGTTTTCCGAGGAACACCGTACTTTTCGCCCTTGTACTCGCCGGCTGTCTCAGGCCGAAAACCCCCGTCGTTTTCGAATCTGTTAACGGATCGTGTATACAAATTGCCCAAGGAATGAAATCCGCCAGAATTTCCACATCACTCTTCTTGTCCTCTGGCATTGTGCAAAGGGTACACTTGGTAGAATTCGTACCCATCGTTTATCCGCAAGTTCCCTTGCATACTGTACGTTACACTACTGCACTGGAAAAAGTTGCATGCTCGAAACCACAGACAGAGTGAAAGGTCCCTGTCCTTTGCATTAGGCATACTTTACCCAGCCACCGGCTGAGTGAAAGGTACTAAGAGAGTGAAAGCAACTGCATGACATGCACGCATGTAGATAGAATCTACCCCTGTACGCACTCCATTATTGCCTCGGCTTGTGGACTGACAAAAAGTGGACAATATCTTCCGCGGTCGGGACAATTTCTTCTGCAGGCATTTGTCTCTGTATTTTTAGAGGAGCGGCTTGCATACAAAATAAATGGCGGGCTTCTCGCCTCCCTCCATTGTAAGCGGAATGTAATGTTACACGACTTGCGACTTGGTTGCTTATGATGCTTTCTTTTCTTTTCAGGTTCATCTGTACGACTTCGAAGGAGAAATTGCCTGTCACGAAGGAACGCTTTATCGCAACTGTAGACTCATTGCCAAAACTATTAAGGTATGTCAAAGTGTCATCGGGTGCTGGGAAAAACTTCCCTCCCGGCAACTCAACCCTTCTAGTAGCAACATATTCAAACGAGTTTGTCTACTTCCTGCCGCCGCTGTCACTGTCAACGGTAAACTTTTTGGGTTTACTCGATCTGGTTTAGGAATTTCGATAAAGAGTTAATGCAGTACTTTGAAAAATTTTACTACGTTTGCACCTCGTTTCGAAAAGTTACGAAGTGATTATAGCTCCTTTTTAAATTGACGTGAGAGGAGAAAGTACTTAAGCGCGGTAGAACGAGAGCTTTACGTCTTAATTAAGTAATTACTCCTCACGTCACAGTAATTGACCTTGGTAAATGCATTTACTTGTTGCGTGAAAAAGTTTCATTTGCAACACAGACAGTGCGGTCTCTAATCCATAAGGCTCTACGTGTAACAACTTCAGACATGAGCAACACGAATGGCATTAAATGACAGGGAGGAACGTCAGTAAAGCTGCATGTTGACGGACGAGGACGCGACGTCGGCGCATCCACCCTCATGTACATATCGGGTAACCGGCACTAGCTTTGCCAGTTCTCCGTTGATGCTCACGTTCCACTAATTAAATTCGTCAATTGAGACGTGGGGTGTAATTTTGTCGACATTCTTCAATTTAACTTTCTTCAAGCTTCGACAGACCCAATTTGTCTTTATTAATCCGATTCCCATTTGCTTCTCGGTCATGATACTCGTAGTTGACTACACCAGACTTTCTCCAGTCGCGTGAGGGCATTAAAAATCCAGCACGCTACAGCCCAGGACATGCAGCTCAGCAGTTTTGTCTTCCTGTCATTCTGTCAAGGGATGCGTGCTCTCACAGTGTCTCGGCTGGATAATTGAGATTGAATTGCAAATAATGCGCAGGAATAATGGAAATGTAAAATGTACCAAGGTCAGACTTGACCAATTTCAGGAGTTCATCGATGCAGTTGGAATAGTTTGGGTCCTATACCAGCCATTTTTAATTGTTTTAAACGCTGCAGTTACCTTGTCCTTTACTAAATGCCTACAAATTTCTCACTAAGTAGACCGAATCGATTATTGGGGGATATCAAAATACACCCAAGGCAGGTTCGTGTATGTACAATAATTACAAACTACACTTGACAGGTAGATTAGGCCAATTATCGAACAGCTGAATTCGAACACACGCCACGTCCAATTGTTTCAACTATGCAAAACTCCTATAAAAGGGCATATAAGCCCCACATGCAAATATCAAGTTATAGTTACACTAGGGACAGTCGTATTTCAAGAATCATTTTTCAAACTCGTTTGTCACACCCCCATTTCGGTATCCGCTTTCGCAGATGGAGCGATAGGATTCATTTCAGGATTCAGCTGTGAGCGCATTTGATCTTGAAATCTTGTTAAAATGCATTTCCTAAATCTCCTTCCGCATTCTTCATGGTTTTTTGGCCCTTTGGGTGGGAAATGCCGTCTGGGAAAAAAGATTTGTAAATTCGAGAGAGAGAGAGCAAGCAAAAAAAGATTATGGACCGAGTCCATAAATTCTCTCTTTTTCTGACTATCAGTGTTTTGCCATCTGTAAGTAAGAAAGGAAAGGAGGTTTTAAATTCCGGTTTGTGCCCGTATATTTTATATTGTGCGATTGGAAAAATTTAGGATTCATTTCAGGATTCAGCTGTGAGCGCATTTGATCTTGAAATCTTGTTAAAATGCATTTCCTAAATCTCCTTCCGCATTCTTCATGGTTTTTTGGTCCTTTGGGTGGGAAATGCCGTCTGGGAAAAAAGATTTGTAAACTCGAGAGAGAGAGAGAGCAAGCAAAAAAAAGATTATGGACCGAGTCCATAAATTCTCTCTTTTTTCTGACTATCAGTGTTTTGCCATCTGTAAGTAAGAAAGGAATGGAGGTTTTAAATTCCGGTTTGTGCCCGTATATTTTATATTGTGCGATTGGAAAAATTACATGTGAAAAAGAATTGTGGGAGGCAGGAGGAGGGACGGAGGAAAGAGAGATTTTTGTCGTCATCGCACAATGCAGCCGATTTTAGTGGGAGGGACAGAGTTGAAACGATACTAAAAACATATTTTTGATTCCATAAACTTCAGCTTTCTCTACCTTCTTTTCCGTCCACAAAGGGAAGGAAAACACCTTGATATTTTTTCTCCACATTGTGCAAACTGAAATGCAACAACAACAACACAGTATCCATTTCCATTCCCGGATGCTTATGTGTATCCTCGACTCGATTTCCAGCCCTGGGTTTTATCCAGAACTTCGATTGCATAGATCGGGTAGATAGGAAATAGCGCATGTTTGTACATGAAAGTTGATTCTCGTATGCCCTTCATCCTTTCTTTCAGACCGAGGAAACGGAAAAATAAAAAGCAGTAACGAAATTGTGGTTTACTGAGTACAAACACTAATACAATAAGGACGGAAGGGCATGCCAGCCTTGCCGAATGGCTAGAGCAAGGCAGTGACGGTGGCGGTAAAAGGTTGTAGCGGAAGTGAATTGGAGCGAATAACGTGTATTTTTGCTTATTTCTTTCGGAATATGTAGAGCCTCTCGGAAATCCGGTTGTTGAGTGTACTGGACCATGAGCACGTGTTGGCCATGATAGCAGTTTGTAGTGAAATGAAGAAACCCATTCTTGCTTCTCTTCCCTGCACCGGAATGTGGTGATTTATGCTCTTTTCTATCCAGGCTCTCCAACACACCCAGGTACGTACCGACAACAATTCCACATTTCCGAACACCCTTCACATCCTCCCTTCCGTATCCTTGTCCTTTCGCCTTTCTCCTAGCTTTCTCTCCATTTCTCTCCCAGCTTTCCCTTACCTCTGAACCTTGTGTGAAAAAAAAACTCCCAGTGCTGGCCACCATGTAGCGACTCCTAACCTGTGCTTCTTCCCACTTCCCACTGACAATTTCCCGCAGCTTTCCCTCCCACGTCAACCTGCAACTGCTCCAATGCAGCTTCCTGCTTGTTGGTTGTCCTTGCTATTGCCGGTCTGCGCTGCATACATTCTTATGACCTTACTCCAAGTTCAGTCACATGTGAGTTCTGATGGAGCATAGCCTTTGCTTCAGCATTTGCTTCCAGCCTGCAGACTAAATCTACTTTTATTTCCTTCGATAACCACAAAACTCGTCTGTGTTTTTGTTCCAGTTTGATTTATTTTCCTGCTTGTGAAAAATTCGATGGATTATCACCGCCACAAAAAAATATTTTACGAGTTGCTCAAATATCAAACCCGCTTTCTTATGACTTCGACCCATCGCAGCGGTGCTTTCACCGCCGCATGCTTTCACCAATGTTCCTGTGCTGAAGGAGTACAGTTTTACGCAGCAGTCGACATAAAGTTGCTCTTTCATTCCTTGTTTATGCTTTCATCTCCTTTTAGTTAGTCTCCTCTACAATGTAGCAACTTCTATTAAATTAAACTTCAAGAACAGGAAATTCCAAATTGTATATGATTTTGTGATGGGAGCGGCTTTGCGATCCATTTCCAGCTACCACTAGCGAGCCAAATTGCTCTCCTTTTAGCTCAAAGTTGTCAACTGCTAATAATGAACTATACTTAGAAACAGATCAAGCTCTGCAAGAGCTAAGTTTGACCTCGCTTCGTTTCACTCCCAAGTTAGGAACCTTTTAAGAGCTTTTAGCAAGCCAAAGTCATCTATAAATCAGAGCAATAGTACTGCACTGTATACCACTGACCTGGAGAATATTTCCAGCTTGGGATGCTGGAGTGTCGGAGACTGCGCTTTGATTGTAAGCTTGGTCGACTGTGCTTTTATGAACTTGAGCTTGTCTGGACACAAAAGCACATGATTTTTACCACCGGTAGTCACCGCGTAACGGAATCTCAGTTCATGGTAATGGTTCAGGCATAAATTTCTATGGAGGTAAAAGTAGAGTGATTGGAAATGATCTTTACTTCATGGCATGCTCGTAAGCTTGAACGACAGTCGTTTCGTAAATTGACTCCAGGTCCATAATAAGTACATGTCACAAAAATTTGTTTGCTACAATGAGGAGGAAGAATTATGATGACTTGAATTTCCCTCCATTGTACAATTCCAGCATGTAGAAGTAATGATAAGCCTGTACTAATTTAAAAGTGCCTCGAGTTAATAACTTTCCCATCTAAGTTTTCCAATCAAAAAATCTTCAGCTTTTAACGTTACCAGGAAGCCGTATCGGTTTACTTGAAATCGATGTTTAATACCAGTCACTATGACTGCATGACTGTGCCACATATGAACATGGAGAAGTTTCACAGAAAGGTAGACTGTACTTCTAGTCATACGTCCTTCAATGCCACAACTTTCTTAATTGAGCTGATTCCAAGAAAGCTCGAGTTCATAGCGCTGAAATCCGATGCTGGAAATGTGCATATTTGCATTTTACCTTGTACTCTTTTTCCAAACAACGAAGCTGGCACAACGAAGCTGGTCTAGTAGCTCTCGAATTCCTGCCCCGTGTTTTTTGATGAAGATAAACCGAAACTGTTAAATCCCAGGCTTTGTACTTACTCAAGGAGGAGAGAGCTTAAGGTCTTCCTATTGGTTTGATATAAACCGAAGTGTGTAGTTAAGAGAATGCGTATCGAGTATCGGGTCCATGATTTTATGGGGGATACGACCGTGGCTTGTTTGAGCAACCCTTGGTCTTTTGGTATCTAATGCATCATTACCGGACAGGCTGGTTGATGTAATCCAGTCTGAGAGAAAATCTTCCTTTTGTATTCCATTGACTAACTGTAAACGGGCACTACGCCCAGGCTGGAAGAGCTTGCTTGTGCTTTCACTTTTCAGGTTCTCGGGTAAATGGTTCTGAGAAACGTCGTGCGAGTCTTGAATCTTAAGCTGGAGCGTAACCGATAAAAAGAAAGGCGAAAAAAAGATACAATACCAGCATCTCCCAAAGGTCAGGGAAAATTTCCACAAGGCTCATCTCATCTCGCAGTGATCAGCCGAGCTCTCTTATCTCCGTTGATTGATTGAGTAGAAAAAAAACAATGGAACTGTACACTCACCAAAGGAAGGAGTATATATCGGGAATTGGAAAAGAACAAAATGAGATTATGTTCCTAAAAACAGGCTTTTAGCGTTCTTTATTCCTTCTAGAGGGTTCAGAGATGCTGAAAAATTAACAAACATTTTACCTTGGGCTTTCCAGCTTAATGGCAGTTGTGAGTTTTGCAGAACTGGAGAAAATGCAGAGTATCTATCAGCCGTTTGGTATGCTTTTGCTTTTGTGAAACTCTAGCATTTGATTTCTCGTGCTGTCCTTTCCCCTCAACCTTTACCTCTTATACAGAGATTCCTTGAAAAAACGATCAGGAGGAAGACCAAAAAAATTCATTGTATTCTGTATCCTCTATTTGTATTCTTGCAGCTTGAGCTGGTTATTGAATGTGGGGGCACAAATTGCATCCGGGATGAACTATCTCGAAAGCCTGTCTTTGATCCATCGAGATCTTTCCGCCAGGTAAGCCGCGTACATGTAGCCTAATCTAATGTTTATATTACTCAAGCGTTTGCAATATTCCTGCGGTGCAATCCTCACAATACGTTTGCAGTCTCTTAGTTCTCTTCAGCATGTGCATGGCTTTTCCTTTATCCATAAATCTTCTTTATACAAATGCAGAATTAGTCTATGAGTCCATGAGTTGTCTTGGAGATCTTGAATCTTTTCTAAAACTCGTCCCCGGAGTTGTGTGGTGTCTTGTGCGCCCCGTAATTGCTCTGTTTTGAGGATGAGATGATTTGCAATCACTAGAAACATGCGGCTTTTTGTCCTTTGAACCAATACTGGAGAAAATCCAATAGATATAATGGAAAGAGAAACAAAATTATTTTCCGCAACTAGGATTGAGCCAGCACAAGGGAATTTGTCACTATAAGGCACAGGAGGCTTTGCCAAGATGAGGGAAATTGCAGTGAAGAAAGTAGATCAGAACCAAGAGATTTTCCGCAGTCAGTCAGTCATCATTTCCTTTTTCTTTCATTCAGGGAACGCAACACATAATTTTCCTTCTGTGCCATTTTAAATGTTAATGAATACTTTGATCTCTTGCGGGATTATAGACCGATTCCCGAAATCCGCTGCGTAAAAGCCTCGACTGACGTGACTAATGAGTAAATCCGCTTGTGTGCCTCGCTATGTGGTTTTAGAAAGCCGAAACCTGAGACATGATGTAACAATATTATACGTTGAGTCGAGAATTTGATGTGAAAGATGGAGGCTATCAGAGAAAGAGAACGGTTTTTGTCTTTTTGTACCATTGCTGACATTCTAATCTTATGGAGGAAGGAGACTTTCCATAATAAGAGCTAGAAAAGGGTTTGCTGGACACGTTGTTGATGAACTTATATTATCGTCAGGTGTAATTTCAAGAATAGATGAAATGAAAAAGTTAGAAAGGGTTGATATTGAGACCAGGACTAGTTTTAAACATGAAATCTTTTGTGGAGGGTTTGACCCAATACTCAGAATTGGGTCAAGCCGTAGTTAAATATTTCCGTAATTAAATATCAGGGCAGTCCGTAGTTAAAATATTTCTGTTTTTCGATGATTCCAAATTGTCTAGCGCTTCCTCACGCATCGTTAGCTCATGTACTACATGCATTAGTAGGCTGAACTCGTTACAAAGAGGAGTATTTATAACGGGTTTTGTGTTTTATTGTAGAAACTGCCTGGTGGAAAGAGAGGGATCTATTAGAATCACCGATCTTGCGATAGCTTGCGAGCAGTATCGCGGTGATTACTGCCACACTGCGAGAGGTCTGGCACCGCTACGTTGGTGGTCTTGGGAATCAATACTGACGGTAAGGCAGTTTTTCCATCTTAAGCACCAAATTCTTGTAACACTTAACGCCTGTTGGCTAAAAGGAAGGTCTCTTTCGTCCTGAGGAAGGACTTAATATTGATCACGTGATTGAATCGGTTAATACATAGTTGCATTACTTAATTGATTATCAACGGTGGTTTTTGTCTCTGCAGGACGAGTTTACGATGCCTAGTTCAGTGTGGTCGTTCGGAGTGACCCTTTGGGAAATCTTGACCCTGTGTCGACAAAAGCCTTTAGCTCATGTACCAGACCATCAGATGCAAATACTCGCAGAGAAGTACGGATCAACAGCTACTAGCCAGGTATGGGTTGGGATAGTAATACGTTGAAACCCAAATTATGTCAAGATGCCTTTTCAGGCGTTGTAACTGCTAGGAGGTTAATTAACTCTTTTTTGTCTTCGACAGCAAACATGGCTTCCACAACCTTCTGCTAAGTCCACCAGAAATTTTCGACCTGATGAGAGAATGTTGGCAGAAGAACCCGGCGGATCGGCCAACGTTTCAGCATATTCATTTGTTTTTGGAACAGAAGTGTGCAAATACAGTTTATCACGCAGTCTAATAATCATCAGCTATTGACATCTAGTTCTTTTTAAAAATGTGGTTTAGCCCGCATCTTGAATCCTAAGCTATGGATTTTGTACTGACTGAGAGAGAACATACGAAGAAATATTTAACTTTTCTATAATTCCGCTGATTACTGTTGCTTAGCTACTATGGCATACCAGGTGAGCAAGTCGATTTGATACTAATGTAAAATTCTATCCTGAAAGGCATAAGTATGGTATGAATAAGTTATGCTATTAGGAGTATCATAAAATGTGTTCACTTGGTGACTAAAGCGAAATAACGTGTGATATGCAAAATTGCAAGTGGAAGCGCAATGAGGTGTAAATAAGACGGATTCGCAAAAAACTGTCAAGGATTTTGCAACTTAAACGGATTAAAAAATAAACATGGCTGCACGAAGGCCTCTGTGTCGGTAATTGGTAGGATTTCGGATACTCGTCAGCGTTTTGGATGGACGTGTGAGCAGTATAGCACGGTGTCAATTTTGACAGCATGCATCCCTTTCAACTTTCAGACATTTTAGCAGAACTATCTCATTATGTGCTGCTTTTCTACCTACTACTATTTAGTGGATATTGAAAATAAAGTTCTAATCGTTGGATAAAGGTAGACGTATAATAGCTGTACATCTTTTACATTGCTTCAGAAGAAGCCTAATAGCGCTGACAAACATGATTTTATAATTGTGAGCGTAGAAAGTGTAGCACTTTAAAATTACCTACCTTAACCTTTACGTAATTAAGAGCTTTAGCTGCGAGACAATTGCAATTAATGAAAATCGAAATTTACTGGTTCTGCATATTCAAGCCTTGTCAATTTTAACGGTAATAAAAGCAGCACATGAACTGCGTCAGTTGCTACTTCAAAATAGCAACAGAAATGTAAAACTGTATTAAGTAAATGTGCATTCACTAGAAACATCCGACGTTCGGTTATTTTCGCGGTATCTGATGTAAGGGTAGCTTTAAGATGAAAGCGGATAAATGTTTTTGCTACGCGTGACCGACTGGCCAGGGTGAAACCCCACAACAGCAAATAAGTGGCAAATAGTGAGATCAGAAAATATACTCTAAACATCCTATTCCCCGAAGTTATTAATCATTTCCGCCAAATTAGGATAGAAGATTCAACAGATCTTGAAGATCAATGAGTTCTGACCAAGCGGTTGCGTCGTACTTTTTATTAGAAAAACAGAATTTGCAGGAACATTCCATGCGTCCAAACACTATAACACTATGACGTTGCCATTTGCTTGTTCAAAAAATATATATACGAGCACGCTGGAACATATATACGATTGAAGGAACTCACAATAATAACATTATTGTCCAGATGGAGATGCTCTCCAAAAGGGTCAGTACTGACTGCAAATTTTCTTCTAGTTGTTTTTGTTCTCCTTGAAGGGCTGTCAGTTTTGCAGCATCTTTTTCGCGAACTGCAGCAGGAACTCGCTCTTCGTAACTCTCCACGTTCATAGTGGCTTCAAGTCTAGCTAATTGTTCCGTAATTCCTTGCAGTTGCTTCGAAATGCGGTCTTTTTCAAAAGCAAAGTCGATGAGTCCCTAGGAAATAGAGTACAACATTGATGTCAATAATAAGGTTCCGCTCTCACGACATGCATTATCCTCTTCTTGCATCACGATTGAAAATAATACCTTCAGCAGTATAAATATTGTGCATTTGTCTGATGCAACAGCTGCGGCAGTTCCTTCAGGAACGTCTTCTCGTTTGCTAACAATATGAAAATCTTTGGAGAATGACAAGGCACACACAGTCGATTTCTCGTCGATAAGTACTTGATTGAGTTCCGGCTCCAAGTTTAAAATGTAGGCTGGAATGCATAAAACACCAAAATGTTGGGACAATACTCACTGACATGATGATTATATAAGTTCGGGATGGTATATATATTGATAATATTGAACTCACCTTCCGTCTTTGTTTTGTTTGGCAAATTGTAGGCTGAGCGTGTGGAGCGGATGCAATGAATGACATTGTTCATAAACGTAACCTCATTTTCATTAGATTCGCTCTCAAACATTTGGAACTGATCCTTAGACGGATATGAAGCAACACAAATTGAAGGTGCACGATCGTGATCTTTCCACTTAGGCAAACGTTGCCAAAGTTCTTCGCTGAGGAAGGGCATGAAGGGGGAAATCAATCGAAGACCAGCCTCGATACAAGTTAGGAGAACATCTAAATGCTGCCTTTGGTTATCATTTAAGTTGGACGTTTCGCTGGAGTCGGCAAACTTGGGTTTGAGTGACTCCTGCAATAAGCACAAAAGGTTACCATTATAGCAGAAACTATTCCAATGATCACAAATTTATGACTTAATTGTCGAGTACTAACCAGGTATACATCACATAGTTCGTACAGCCAGAAATTATACACGGCTGTTGTAGATTCTTGAAATCCGTAAGAAGCAATGCTATCCACGCATTGCTTGGTTGCACGACTTAGTTTACCCAAGATCCACCTGTCCATTCTGTCAAATTTACCGGGTACTGTATTTTCCTAAAATGATAAAGCTGATATTAATTCATTATCGTCCACGGAATCTCGAATGAACTCCAAAGATTCAGATCAAGCAATGCAAATACCTTAATAATTTGGTACTTTTCTTTTTTGATGTAGCCACCCATAGTGAAGTAATGCATACTGAACTTCACAGCGTTCCATATCTTGTTACAAAAGAAACGGTATCGAATGAGTTGCGAAGATACAGATCAAGCAATGCAAATACCTTAATAATTTGGTACTTTTCTTTTTTGATGTAGCCACCCATAGTGAAGTAATGCATACTGAACTTCACAGCGTTCCATATCTTATTACAAAAGAAACGGTAGCCTTGCACACGAAGAACATCCAAGTTAATATCCCGTCCTTGCGTCATTGAGGCGCATAATCCGAATCTCAGTGCATCAGTTCCACATTCAGGAATTCCGTTCGGGTAGTCCTGTTTCTGACCTTGCTTTGCCTATGGAAGCGTCCACATATTATAGAATGGAGAAACGAATTTATGTGGGTTGTCACGATTTACAAATCATTTTTCGTGTCAACGGAACCGTACCTTTTCAATTTCTTTAGGATCCAGGTTTCCTTCTTGCAGAGTTTCATTTAGTTCTTTCAAGGTAATGCCCTTAATAACGTCTAGGGGATCAATAACGTTACCAAGAGACTTGGACATTTTTCTCCCATGAGCATCTCGAACAATCGTAGTGGAGGAAAACATCTCTACAAGCATCATCCAAGAGATTATTTTCATGTCTTTGTTGACACTCCCGGATTGCTGAACAATCTCGTAATGCACTTACTTGAATGGTACTTGTTTCGTTAATGTTGAGGCCATGAAGACCATTTTAGCTACCCAGAAAAACAAAATATCATGTCCTGTTTCCAGCAAATCGGTAGGGTAGAAACACTGGAAATCTTCAGCGTGAACATCAGGCCACCCAAACACAGAAAATGGGAACAAAGCGGATGAAAACCACGTGTCCAGCACATCTTCATCTCGTTGCAGTTCTATTTTCTTCAAGGACGGTAATTTCTCCTTAGCCTTTGCCAGTGCTTCCTGCTCGGTTTCAGCAGCAACCCATACCTCCTCTGTAAAATAGTAGTAAAGATACTGTTAGCAGTGAATCAAAAATAACTATCAATGTTCTTATTAAACAGTTAACCAAAAATTGTTACCTGAGCCGCCAGAATTCACAATTTTTATACGCTGGGATTCGATGACCCCACCATAACTGACGAGATATACACCAATCCCGTATTCCCTCCATCCAATGACGCCAAATACGAACATGCTGATCAGGTTAATATTCTTAACTGTTCTCTTTCGACGAACTCTAAAGCGTCCTTCGCCATTTGCGAGCAATTGATGTACCATTGCATTTTCAACAACGGTTCTACGATATCTTTGGATCTTGAGCACACTGGGACAACCATGGGATTATCCTTACATTCTCTAAACAGTCCTAGTTTTGTTAGCTCTTGAACAACAGCTTTTCGAGCATCAAATCTTTTCATACCCTGAACATCAAAGGACAAAAGGTCATTTTTTCAATCACCCTAGATGCTGCATCTCAGAATTGAATATCAATGAGAGCATTGTATTTACTTACCGAAAATTTTCCACAATTTCCCATCATATTTCCGTTCTCGTCGATGATAGTGATGAATTCTAAGTTATGCCTCTTCCCGATTTCATAATCATTCGGGTCATGTGCGGGTGTAATTTTAACAGCACCAGTACCGAACTCACGATCGACGTAATCATCAGCGATTATGTATCAATTCACGGTCAACAAAGGGATGTTTGGCCTTTTTGCCTATTAACTTTGCATATCTCGGGTCTTCGGGATGGACTGCAACAGCTACATCACCAAGCATTGTTTCCGGTCGAGTGGTGGCCACAACAATTTCGGTTGTATCGTCAATCTAGTCAGATTTAAATACCACGGATGATCCTTCCGCTTGACAGAAAAGGAAACGGAGCAGTAAAACTCACGCAATACTTACTTTGTAGGCAAAGGATGTTATAACACCGAATTCAACTTTGTCTTTGTAGCCCGGTACACTCAACAAAGTCTTCCCGGTAAGCTCAACTTTATCTACTTCAATATCCGATATGCAACTTTGTAAAGTACAAGACCAATTTACCAACCGATCTGATCGATAAATTAGTCCCTAGAAGAGTATACAGAAGCTATTTCAGAACTGCTTGAACACAAAAATAATATGTCTAATTTGTATGAAAACTTGACGATTGCACTTCAGATTGTATTATTACATGTTAAAATACTTACCCATTCGAAAAGATTGACAAACGCACGATTAACAGCCTTAACTAGTTTATCGTCCATAGTAAATGAAACGCGGTCCCAATCAGCGGAAATGCCTATTCTTTTCAGTTGCTCATAAATTCTACCACCTTTCTGTTCTTTCCATTCCCAAACCCGTTTCACAAAGGCTTCTCTACCCAGGTCGTGCCTACTGACGCCTTCTTTACGAGCAAGATTTTTTTCGACGACCATCTGAGTTGCAATACCTGCGTGATCACATCCAGGTACCCATAAAGTGACTTTGCCCGACATGCGGTTCCTGCAATGATAAGAGAGTAAAAGCTGTTGTTCCAAAAATTGCTTCTTCTTGCACGATCTCATTGTTTTGTTCTACTACTTTCATTTCTTACCAACGAGTCAGCACATCTTCCAAGGTGCACATGATCGCATGACCCAGATGCAGCGTGCCGGTAACGTTTGGAGGAGGAATCACCATGACGAATTTCCCTCTTTCTTTAATAGCCTTTTTCATGGCTCCCTTTTCCTTTCCCTAATCGATAAACATCGAAAAATTTGTCTTCAAATCATCCAGAGTCTTGAATCATTGCAGATCCCTGTTAGTGAATAGATTTACTAGAGCTTACCACTCCATACTCAGGCTTGAAATACCCCTGCTTGACCCACCAACTGTACCATACGGACTCAACGTATCGCGGATCATAAGCATCCGGTAGTTTTGCCATCAACAGGCTTCTTTTCGCCAGCTGGCGTTTTTTCGATTTCCACAAGCAACTCTGCAGCTGATGGCCCTTTCTCCTTTGCAGGCTTGGCCTTTTCCGCCTTTGGTTTCGCTTCTCCACCTTCCTTAGCTTTCCCACCGGCGACAGGTTTAGTTTCCTTCTTGGCTAGGAACTTTTGCATCTTAGCTTCTTTTTCAGCCTTCTTCTTTAACTCTTTCTGCTTCTTGAAATCAGCCTTATCGTCCAACAGAGTGGGCCCATTGGAATCTTGAGCAGCTAGCTGATTCTGAGCGGAAGCTCCTGTTACCGAGCTTTTCGCTGAAGCTTTACTAGCTGCTGAGGATTTGTTCTCTTTGTCAGCTGTTTTCTTGATGAGGTCATATGCTCTGTCAATGCACTCCTGCATCATAGCATGACGTTTCTTCAGTTCCTCGGCGCTCTGAACTTCTTCAGGATCAACTTCAAAGTCGGATCCATCGCCTCCACTTGCAACAACCTCCTTTTGTTTTTTGGCACTCATTGTGAGTTACCTGCAATAAATTCATGCAGAACATTAGCTTCATCTGTAGCATTTTCGAGCAACTCAGAAAGTAATTTCTGCATCTTGTATCTTCCTTCCTTTTTAAATGAAACAATGAAAGGCCCAATCAATCAAATTATAATCGGATTGTTTGGATTGAGCAAAACAGGAAGAGGGTTGCATCAGAAATCGTTGTGATACTCTCAGCCAGTTACGAGCCATTACCAGCAACAACCAAATTGTAAATTGTTAATAGCTATAATTATAATTAAAGCAGATTTCGCGACTCCATGTGCAGAAACAATCTTACCTCCACATCCAAAACTAAAACTTGTAATTATGACACTAAATCATATAAATTAAGCCAACTGAACGAATTCCTTGCTGCAACCGGTGTGACAGATGTTTTGCACTGCAGTTCTCCTGAGAAGCTGTGAAACAATATGCGAAATTAGATTTTTGCAACTTTTACCTTTCACATACCCCCTTCTCTGCCACACTTAAAATACATACGGCCGCTACATGTGCTTCGTGCGAAGAATAATTATCGACGACGAAAATGCTTCGTGTTTAACAGTTGCGGGATATCCCTTACCGACGTTTTATTTTGTCCCAGAATTTTCACCGACGCACGTGGATATTATGGCCCGAGTAAATTTTGAAAGACTTTATTCTGACGCACATCGAAGTGAACTTTATTAAAATATCTGCTAACAAAAGATAACAACCATTAAACAGTTATATTTTTCAGTTAATTCATTTTACATACCTTGATAACCTTTGGTGCTATGGTTTTACGGGGTACAATTTCGTAGTGTGCCTATGTTTACGAAAATCAGTTTTGAAAAATAGACTTACTTTCTTTCCCTGTCAGTAGTTTCGCATGAAAAAGTCAATTTCAGGACTGCGTAAAATGACCTCATCTGTGTCACCGGCTTTGTCTTTCAAAATTGTGGCAGAATGTTCTGTGACGAAGGCTAGAACGAGTCTGATGGTGCTTCCGCACAGCACTGTAGAGACACCAGTTTTTATGCCAGTGGGCACACAGGTATGGCTAACTTAACTGTTTTATTTTACCTGCTAATAATATGAAACCAGAAAAGTTTACGTGTTGTCTTAATCTCCTAGGGTACGTTGAAAGGTTTGCTACCGGAACAGCTAGAGAAGTTGAACTGTCACATCATGCTTGGAAACACATACCATTTGGGCAATAGACCGGTACGGTGGTCAAGTTAATGTTTGATGTGGCTGTAATAAATATCAATGAATCGTTATTGCTCTTCTGTATACTGCTTCAGAAGGAAAAAAATGATGAATTTTTTTTTACAGGGAGTAGAACTCATGAAAAGCGCAGGAGGATTGCACAATTTCATGAAATGGAAGCGATCACTGCTGACTGATTCTGGTGGTTTTCAAATGGTATCTCTGTTGAAATTAGCGGAAATAACTGAAGAGGGTGTGAAGTTCCGAAGTCCTTACGACGATTCTGAGTGCATGCTGACACCAGAAGAATCCATTCGTATTCAGAACACTGAAGTTCCGGAGTCCTTACGACGATTCTGAGTGCATGCTGACACCAGAAGAATCCATTCGTATTCAGAACACGATTGGAGCAGACATAATCATGCAGCTGGATGATGTGGTGTCCTCAACTACCACAGGGGATAGGGTGGTGGAAGCAATGCACCGGTCAGTCTTTTGATAACATTGCTATTGGAGTGTCAATATAAGTAGTCAATTGTCATAACGAACTTGTTGTCTTGTAGTACCATTCGCTGGCTTGATCGATGTATATCTGCTCATCAAAATCCGACCGCGCAGAATTTGTTTCCCATAGTTCAAGGAGGGTTGGTTCCTCAATTGCGGCAGCAGTGTGCTGAGGAGTTGATTAAAAGAGATACGCCAGGATTTGCGATAGGTGGCTTAAGGTATGAGATGTAGCAGTACATATCGTCAATTTAATGCTTGTTCATAACTTCATGAGTGCTTGCTAAGTTTGATTATAGTCATGCTTATGGTAGAAAATGTTTTTATTTGCAGCGGTGGAGAAGCCAAGGATGACTTCTGGCGAATGGTCCACATTTCCACGGATATTTTACCAAAGAATAAGCCAAGGTATTTAATGGGGGTAGGATTTGCTGAAGATCTTGTTGTATGCTCGGCTTTGGGATGTGATATGTTCGACTGTGTGTTTCCAACCCGAACTGCGGTATGTCTTTCAGCAGATTTGAGACTATTTTCTTATAAATTTATTAGCTAATGGTGGTTGCTGTTTTCATCAATCTTTTGGTATTCTGTCTAGCGATTTGGAACTGCGCTTTTATTTACCGGTCAGCTTTATCTTAAAAAGCAACAGTTTGCTCAGCAGTACATTCCGATCGACCCAGATTGTCCATGCTCAACGTGCAAAACCTACACGCGAGCGTACATCCATTCGATTGTTGCGCATGAAACCGTCGCTTGTCACTTGCTTACGGTGCATAATGTTTGCTTCCAGGTAAAGCGATGCTGTTACGACAATTCTAAAGGGAACATTGTGTTCAGAGATTGAGTTCATGCGTAAAGCATTATGTTGGGTTACAGATGCGCCTAATGAAAGCTATTCGGGATAGCATAAAGGAGGATAGATTCCCTGAGTTTGTCAAGAACTATATGAGGGGACTATATCCTGATGGGAACTACCCTACTTGGTCTAAAGATGCGCTAGCCGCCGTTGGGATAGAACTACGGTGATGTGTTAAGATTTACTAGTTCAAGTATGTCTTTACTTTCTACAAACTATGTACGTGTTTATATAACTTATTAAATGATTTGCATCAATCAACGTTAACCTTTCGGATATTTGTACAGAGTCAATTCTATTGCGCGACTACAAGATTGGACTTCAAATACAAGCTGTAGCTGCAACCCAAGTGGATGGTAGGATAAAATATTGTTGTCTTTATTTGTAGATCACCCAAATTGAGCGTGCATATTTCATGCAAAGTAGTCGATTTGAGGCAATGATAGGGGGTTTACAATTGCAATGAAACACCTACCAGTTTCTCACGAGAAGTACGCGCTTTAGATCAAAATTGAGTTCTGAGTCTTTGAGCGAACTCATTAGCTAAACTTTTTTAATGATTCAAATATTTCATAACTAGGGAAACGTCTACGGATCTTACAGAGCGGAGTTTTTTGTAGTCAGCTCAAGAAGTTAGTGGAATTCTTACGTCAAGATGAATTAGAAAAACTCTATAATTGTGCTTCGATTTGATCGTTCAGTAATCAGTGACTGCACTGGAATGGGACCGAAACATAATAGCACCACATACGAGGAAAATGGAGGAAGTAAGTGCACGAACTTGTGGAAAAGCAGTGGCTTTACTGAATATTTGCTCTTGCTCTCTCTGAAGCTCAAACTAACCAGTTTTCCGTTATTGCAAGAAGTAATGCATTTATTAATATCAACCTGCAGGTCGTGAGGGAAGTCCTTCAATGAAGTTTGAGTCGTCGTCTATAGCTTCGAAAAATGGCCTGCCGAAAAATGGTCGGTTTCCAAGGAAATCTGTTCCGACTGTCCAAGGGACTAGCAAGGATGGAAACCGTCTCGCACAAGGGAGATCCGGGGCAGCGCACAGCAGTAAAATTTCGACTCCTATCCGGTCGACCACCCTATTCAGTTATCAGTCGGGTTCAGTTCATAATCGGCAGGCTGTTGGGAGCGGGTCTAGCTTGGAGGTACAGCTAGATGAGAGTTATCAGCGTAAAGCAATAGAAGATTTGACCCAACAGGTGAACTGCACTAAAAGGAATATTTCCAAGAATGGTAAATTTTTATATTATTGCATTTTACTAACAGTACACAGAACTTGAAGGAATCTTCTTGTTCTTACTGTCACCAATGAGACTAATGATTGTTTAAACTTCTGTTGAATAGATGCTTCGCTGGATCCAAAAGAAGTGGAGAAAAGAGCCGTGCTGGCACAATTAAAAGTCGAGATTCAAAATGTCAAAGTACCTCAAAAGAAAGCCTCTCGTAAGGCACACGATTTCATAAAGAATAACTTGCCACCAGAACGGCTTCATGGTCTATTGATCCATGTGGTGCACATCGGCATCCCTGAGAATGATCTAAAGACCCTGACGAAGTATACAGTTGTTAGACGCATTATTTCCGTAGCCCAACAATATTCAAATGTAAAAAGTGGGGATGACTTGTGGGAAGACCTGGAAAGTTATCTGAAGAATTGTAGCAACCGAATGTGGATAAGTCCCATTGGTAGATGCATTTACGCCATATATCAATATTTTGTTGCCATTAGATCGTTGAGTTGAAGGTTTAAGGACGATACTAGCAGAAATAAGTTTTGGCCAAGTTTTCAGCAGAATTGAAGACTTTTACTCGCTCAAATTGAGAATACCGTCAGAATGCGTAAGAGCTAGAAATTAGATAGAGCCGAGAGGCCTGTGCGTTTTTATGTTTTGACTGTAGAAACAAGGTTAAGCATCTTGTAGGTTATAGTGTTATGAATGTAGCACAAGAACGTTTAGTAATTATGATTTTCATCAAAAAATCAAAAAATTAGTGCGCAGAAAAAAACAAAGCAGATAAGTTGATAGATTGATTTTCTTGTATTGCAACAGGTGTAAGTCCTTATCCTTCGCTTAATAGAGGTTCGGCAATTGTTTTTGGCTAAATAGTATTAACTTCGTTACTTATCTTTTAGTTTTGCTTTGTTGAAACTGCGTAGTTACTTTATAATTGCTTTTTAGAATTAAGATATGGATGCTTTAGTGCACTAGTTTTATTTATAAGGCTGTATGAGCTTGATGGTCTCAACATTGTTACAAAGCATAGTATGCTGCTACTATCAGCTTCATGTCAGACTTATGATTTTGATTCATGTTTTTAAAGAACAATTCCTTTGCTTGTTATGAGGGACGTAGTCTAGACCTAGAATTTTCCCTGCTCTCTGATCACTTGAGGTTTTAGTAAATGCTGATGCAATTGCAATCATTTTTGATCCGAGTCTTTTGGACACCACTCGCTGAAAGCCTACGGTTCCAGTTCAATCGAATTTTCAAATCTTCTACGTCCTACTCCAGATTACCAATACCTGTGCAAATCACAGAAAGTCAACCTTTGCAAAATCTCAAAACACGCCATCCTCAAACAGCATATGGTGCATGAGAAAATACCGAGAGCAAATCTTCATACCCTGTGCACTAATCTTTCACAAGTTCCCATGCTCCAGTTCGAGTCTTCTTTCCGTCTTGTCAATAACAGAGTGTGAGAAATATGATTCCATTGCAAAAACATTAGCACACAAAGGAAACATGCCGTCGAAGAAAAGTTTCCCTTACAGTTGACTAGCTTACGCTGTTTCTCTCCTCTCTTAACTATCACACGTTAAATTTAGATCGCAAAACATTTAGCCCAAGTCCCTGAGGTGAAGTATCGCCTCATGATCTTTGTTTGAAAACAAAGGTCGCAACTGCATCGTAGCTGTAATTGCATGCGTAATTAATTGATGCCTCGTGGTTCCTCCGGCTCATTTAACGTACGGATTTTATTGATCGTATATGAGTTTTATTACCTCACGGTTACGCACAAAGAAAAGCAGTAGATTGTAGATAAGAACTTGTTCAACCCAAAGAGGTAATGATGATTTCATGTTGTTTTACAGTAAACAACAGCGATTAGTACCCGCCGAGTGCCCTATAGTTTATGCGCATATTTTTAGTCCTGTTTATAACTTGTCGCGAGTAATCAGCATTCCTTTCTTGTACCCGCGTCCTCCTTCCGTTTTTGGACTGAGATATGTTATTTGGTCGTCTCAAAGACAACAGAATCCGTTACTTCCCTTTACTCATGTGTGCTTCGGTCTTCGGTGACACTTATTAATAGATGAATAGCCAAACGAAGCAATCGGAGCCAACTATACAGTTTGTTCTGTGAGGTCGGTAAAATATTATCTTTCTTAAGATTCGTATGTAAACAAGGCCTGATGCGTATCATGCACGTTGGCAGTCATCCACCTCCGGGGCTAGGTCTACCAGCAATCAGAACGAGAAGTGACAACCAGACTTGTTAGAAGACTCTGGTGCGGGTTTTATGATGCCGCAATGCGATCTTAAGCAAATACTTGCATCATTGGAAAATACTGTACACAATGTAAGGTTTGCGGTACCAACTTTTGTATTCGCGATGAGGGTTCATATTTAAGAATTTGGCAAAATCCGAGCAAAAACTCCTAGGAACAACTGCCGCTGTAGCAGGTAGAAGTAGCACCTCCGTCCTAGCAGTTTGAGAGAAAGATAAGAAGAAGGCTTTGGAAATGACTTGTTTTGCTTCACTGGTTGGATTGCGAGGTGCCAAAGTATTAGCGATTGGAAACATCACACGAAGTCGACCTAATAATAGATATGAACTGCTTTCATCACTCATTAAAACGTTCTTGCAGCCTTNAAGTCGACCTAATAATAGATATGAACTGCTTTCATCACTCATTAAAACGTTCTTGCAGCCTTCCCCCTCCGTGTGGTAATGAGAAACAAAGATGACAATGCCAATAACTGACGCTCATGATTTTTGTCGAAACTCAATCGCCTTGCCATTTTGAAGGAAATGCTCGTGTTCCATTCGGATTCCGCCCTGGTATGTGCCCGGGTACGTCACAGCGTACCTGAGCGGCTCACAGGGTGTTTAGCTTTAGGAAACGTTCGCTTTTTGTGGCCGGAGCTTTGAGCATGGAGAGAGACCCCTGATCGGATCTTGAGGCTTGTCTCCTGAAACAGAGGCAGAGATATGTGAGAAGAAGAGTCGCGGAGAAGAATTGAAAAGAAATTCCCATCTTTCCATTAGCTTGTCCTTTTCTTCCTCTTGCAGTCCTCGATATCCCGGTTACTTGATCGCACAATTCCCGGCTGTTTCTTTCCCGCAGCTTGGCTGTGAGTGCCACTTGTGACTTTTGTGATCATTGTTTCGGTGCTTTCGCTGTCCGCGAGGACTCTATACATCCAAAATGGTGAGTTTGTTTATGAAATCTGATAATTGCAAAGTAAAACAGGATCAAGAGTTTCTTTAAAATTGAAAGCTTTCATCTTCCACTAAAGGCTCCAGATTTCTAAGTTTCATGCATGGAACTATAGAGTTGATTTTGGACACAATGGTTGTCGCAAGTTTGAAATATTCTGGTTATGAAGCTAGTGAATACAGAGATTTTATGCAACGTCTAATGATTTTCGTTTCTTGTTTTACAGTCAGAGGAAAAGGAGCAAAGTAAGTAAACTAGTGAACAATTGCTAATAGTGCTAATTTGAAATTCATTGCTGGTGAATGAGCGGGGGTTCTGAAACTCCAGCCTGTACAATTGATTTCCGAATGGGCCAAGGGACCTCTTTGCTTTGTCGCTGATTTTCTCTTCCTTCAATTACAGTGATGAGGAGAGTGTTCCAGATGTTTGACCAGGGCAAAACAGGGTTCATTGAAT
>VRMD01000787.1:0-21787 GCA_009872375.1 Sminthurides bifidus | reverse complement strand
CAGTATTTGGAATGCGTCTTCAGCTCTTCCAATGTTCCTCCTAAGAACGTTTTAAAGTTCTCGTAACATCTTGCCTTGTCCATGCTGATTTTGAACTTTGTCAGCCTATTACTCCATAAAGATGCGACTATCCAATCCTCCGGAGCTTCCGTTTCTTTCTGCATTTGTGGAAAGTGGCCACTGCTGGAGAAAGGGCGCTCTTCACCTTCACACCATTGGTCCGCCATCCTGAACACCCTTGCTGACCCTTAGCCAGTTTAAATCGCGTAAGACACTATGGTAGAAAAGATACGCAGGATGTTAATCAAGTTTGGGAGCTGTTAGCAGCAAAATACTGTTTCTATTTGAAAGAATGGATTTCAGGCAATGTTCTCGGAGATACTTATACAGAATCTTCGGTTCCCCTGATACTCGGGTCAAAGGCCGTGCAACAACTAGCATTAGTATTTTGAATGAAAGTTACCAGGTGACTCGACTGGCAGGGTCTGGTAAGCCTGCCAAAGTGTCGAATGGCGGGTGATAGCGCTGTCCACGGCCCACTGAAATAAATGAAGTTTCAATAGCTCAAACTCCGTGAGACGTTTGATCCTAACCTAACAATCCTCATTTACAAATTTTGTAATTGCCTCTTGCCTTGATAGTAATCTTCACACAAGTGCACGTATCACTGATGTAATTGCACTGCCCTGTTCACAACTACGGTATAATCAACTAGGGGGACAAGCCTGCATTCCAGTGATAAAGAAATTTGACTATCTTCATTTGCATCTTTAAGGGCCGAAGTACTTTCCAAGTTTAAATGCTGTCTGCACGACGTTTTCGTGCGATTAGCGGCACAGAGGATGTCGCGCATTTCTGGATATTAAAATCACACTAATTACTGCATTCAACACCATCTACGTTTGTTTACATGTTTCAGCCACCACTAATGGCAAGCAACACAGGGCATTTTACGAATCCGATCATGTATTGCACGAAGTTACAGCACAGCAATAAGGTTGTTGCGTATTTATTCACGAAACGCTATCCCTAACCAAACGAAGTTGATTGGGTCTTAAGATAAAAGTTTAGTTTAAAATATCTATATATTTCAATGAGGCAGGTGCGAATTTTTAAGCTTCTCAATTTGGCTAACTAAATGATATAACATTTTCTGTTGGTACAATCTATTTACTTTGAAAACAATTCCTTCATTTTATCAGTTCAACAACAATATAGTCTCTGTAAACATTTAGCAACATGGCAATTCTCTGCGGCTGTACATTGTAAAGTTTACAATAATCACTCGATTTCATTCTACACTACGAATCACGTTACTAGAGAATCGAATTCCTTCTCCTAGCTCGTACTCATATTTGTTTAGGTAATAGCCATGCAGGTAATTGGAAAACTTCTTATCATAGGATTAGCTTTTCTTAGTTTACCTTCCCGTCTCGATTACTTTAATCCCTTAGCAGACAAACGAATAATATTTGTGGCTATATATAGATACGTCCAAACGGGTAACCTTACCATACTAATGTGAAATCGACGACCTGCTACTATATGCGTCAGGTAGCATCATCATGACAAAGCTGCGTATAATTATATATATAGTCACATATATACACTGTATAAAAACATAAAAATATTGACTGCCGTCGTCCATCTAGCACAAGTAAGTTGAAAAACTGGATGGTTGGATTTTTCCATTGAGACCTCTGTACATTGCGTCCAAAATAATTCACTGCAAAACTCGCACGTTACGTCTTTTAGTAGTAGCAACAAGAAACAGCTCGGAGATAAACCAAACGCGAGGAATAAGTTAGATTTCATTGATCCCTCCGTCCGGCACGCCCAAATTCACCTTTTCCAAAACTTTGTTCACGAACTCAGTAGTATGACCCCCGACTTTTTGACCCGCTGCAAAATCAGGAGATAAAAATTGAATATGTCATCGTCAGCAATCAACATTTTACTAACTACTAACTACTTCTTAACAGAATTTGGGCTTACTTGTACCCTGCTTAGAGATTTTCTCCACTCTAACTGCCAATGGTTCAGTCGAAGGCTCAACAGTGCCGTCTAGTTCCGCAAATATCAGCTGACGTGCTCTATCGATAGCAGATATTAATCGTTCTGAAAAGCAACAATTACAGAGGCACTTTGAAGATCGAGTCTTACTTCTGACTATTTAAACTTCTATTGATTGAAGATTAAAAAAGTTACTCACTGTGTTCCTGTTCAAGTCCATATAATTTGAGCTTATTGGCTTCGTGCTGAGCTTTCTTTTTCAGACGGCATGCTCTGTAAAGGAACAAAAATTGATGGTTCGGTCTCTCAAAAAAATAAAATTGACAATCAATATGAACTTTTTGCCTACAAACTAATCTTACCTTGGACGCCAGTTTGTTTTTCTCTTTTCTAGATCGAGATTTCACAGCATTGGGAACATCAGCTACTGGAGTCATTTCTGCAATAACCTTATTCAATCTGTCCAATTCTTTACCAATGGACCATAGCTTCCTAGGATTCGGTGTAAGATCGTTACCGTCTCCTTTTCGAGCTTTACCACTGCAAAAATTGAAAAATTTAATAGCATCAGTAATGGAATATACCTTCTAGATGTACATGTTCTTTTCACAATGATATGTAAAATCTAAGTACCTGTGTTTGATTCCTTGTATATGACAAAGCGGACTAAAGACTGGATCAGTGGGTCTCTGCAAAACATGAGGATCTTCTTGAGTAGGTGCTAAAACGAGTCTTTGACCTTTCGGCCCTTTTGCTTGCACGTTGTACTGCCAGAAATATCTTTCTCGCCGAGACCCAGGAGTGCTTCCCGCATTACTTTCAGTATCACTGACTTCAGATTCTGCGTTGGCAAAAACAAATCATGAAATTCGACCAGCTCAGTCCTTGCCATTTTAAAATATGTCTCCAGCACATAGTATAAATGTCTAGCGTTAAAACTAGGTTCAGCCTCACCTTCATCACTTGAGTCGCGATCACTGACATCGTCAGAATCAAATCCTTCATCCATTGAGAGAGAGAACTCCCTGCCTGGACTGAGTACATCTGGGAAGGAATTAACTGCGAGTAACAGAAATTAATTTCATTACTTAACTTTCCTGACACACACTTCAGATGATGTGTTGACGTGAACTTACCTCCTGAAATACTTGAAGTTGAGCCACCTTCTGCCAAATGATCCCGTTGACAGCAAGTGCGGTCTAGGATCCCTACGCGACCACACTGCTTCACGTCTCTGCTGCCAAGTTTCCCATGCATTACCTTGACCTGTAGGAGCGGACGATGATAATCTAGGACTGCCAGGACCAGGCGATGGAGACAGCATGGAGCGAGGAAGCGACTGTCCCAAAGGACTGGGATCGGGCGACTCCAAAGAGTTTTGAAGATCACGGCGCAGCAACAGTTCCCGGAGTCCTCCAGAACTAACGAAACAAATGGTAAAACATTAGAACACGTCTTTAGCGTTCGAATGACTCTACTACAATTACAATCCTCCGATATCATTCAAAAAACACCTTTATGACACTCATACAGGCTTCACAACAGCTTCACATGCTTTTTTACATCTAGGGAATTCACACGCAAACAGGATCAACTTCTACTCACCTTGACTGCTGATTAATCGTATTTGCATTATTAACAACTGCGTTGACGTAAGTTGGAAGTTCAGACGTGAGGGTGAGAGCAGGTTGCATCAGATTTTGTTCAAGAATAGTACTAACTACAGGAACACTAGTACCAGGAGCGGGAAGGATCTTGACGTTTGTCAACGTCGGAAACGACGAGGACTGTTGCACTTGCTGAAACATCACATCATGATCAGGGTCAATAGGGTTACCTCCGGCCGGAGTCTGTGGTGATGGCGTAGCTTCCAAGGGAGCGACTGTGGAATCAGGAGGCCAGTACAGGTCATCAAAATTCAAACCGTCTAATAAGGTATCGGCGTCAGGAGCATTGAGCTCGGCCAAGGTCGGTCCGAGCAAGTAGGTGTTTTCCGTCTTAAAGATGTCATCATCATCGACAGCCATAGACAGCTTGGACAGCTCTCCTTCCATGGATATAGAATCCATGTCAGGCCCAATGTTCGGAACTTCCAACGCGTCCATGGCCAGGTCATAACTTAAATCAGCCTGGTTCACGTTCAAGCTGAACCCGTTCCAGGTCGTAGGATTGTTGGCCGTCGCTAACATGTTAGGATTAGCGATCCAATGCTGTGAAGGCTCACGTTTCGGTATAGGCATCCCTTGCGGGCTGGAGGGGCCCATAGTTAACGGACTTAGAGTGGCTGAATTCGCCATGATGGGACTTGAAGGATTATTATCACTCGGTTCAGTTTTCAACATGCGTTGATTTATATGCACTTGTAATATCTGTGACATACTAACGTACAGTAGTAGTTGTAAAAGATTGACTCGTGTCGCACTCCAGGTAAAGCAGTGAATAAATTATACCCTTCCGTCGAGCACCATAAAATTCCTGTCAGGATTCCTTCACGATCACATACTATTGTTACAGCTCCACTACTTCACTATCGACATGAGAAATGTGCTTGTTATATGTATATCTTTACTCAAGGTACTGGGCTGGCACGCGGCAGCTTCAATCCATGTGAATTACTTCAAGAAAAATTCCAGATACACACAGTAAATTGCTCCGTTTATCACAAAAAATATTCGCGATTCCAATAACAATGTCAACGTCACTGTAAACTTGTTCGCAGAATGTGCAAGATACCACTCGTATCCAGTCTATTGCTGTAAACCACTTTCTCAGTGCTCAAAAGGCTCACAGAATTTCTCAAGGCCTGAGAATCAATTTAGGACGAAATAGAGTCGAGTCATGGATCCAATATTATAGATTTCGGATTAACAAGACACTTGACTCAGGAAAAGTAATTGCAGGTTTATGTACACAGTGTCCAAGTTGTACAGCTTAATGATAGCTGAGTGCAATTAAATTAATCACCAGAGTTCAATTTATATCGAGCAAGCTGGAAAAGAGCAAGCAGAGGTTTGCTGCAACCTTACACGGTGGACGATAAAATAACACACTTTCCTTGCTGGAATCTAGTAAACATACGTAGCTCCTACGTAAGAGTCAGCAGAGGAATGAAGCAGCTCCTCGTTTGCGCCACACACACACACTTACGGGCTGCAAAATCATAACAAACACACAGGAGCGCTCCCTCATGGAATTTGCCACACTCACTCCTTTAATCACAAAATTTGCACACGGCAGACCATGAAAAAACAACAAGATCAGGAGGGAGGAGGAAGAGAGATACAGTCAAGAGACGATGAGACTCGGTCGGAGGAGAGTCCCTTCGCGTTCAATGTTATTATAATACACTGACGAGATATTATTCTCCAACTCGAATGTTATTCTCTGATAGCATAATAGTACAGGAGCAAAGACGTTTGACGACTGAACAGCACGACAAGGCGGATACCACTGAAAAGCCCGTCTGCACACGTTGTAATTACAGCAGAAGGAGCGAGCAAACTATCAAGTTAAAGCCCACAAAAGTTCTGAGCTTGAGCACTGGCATCCAGCAGCTATTCCTCATCGTGTTCACGGGATTGGAATGATTACAACACGGGGTTCGAGCAGGAAGAACATAACATGATCCGTCCAACCAATCTGAATTTTTCCTGCGCGCAGCTCACGCTGTCGATCGAACATTCTGGCAACACGGCCGGAGGCGGAGCTTTGCACTTGAGTCACTTCTCGGAGGAATAGCACACACACGTTGCTGCAGTCCTTTCGACTCATCAGAGGAGAGTCAAGAAGGAGCAACCACATCATACCATCTCACGTACATATGCTCGGTATGTGATGACTGCGGAATCACTTTTTTAGCGTTGGCGTATACTCTCTCCTCTCGGTCGCCCCCTCAAATGATTTTCATACAGGTGAAGTAGGAGGTGCATACGCTAGTTTAAAAGCGAAACTGCATGCCTATAAGCTTTGCCCTATGTCGGAATCACACTGTTTTGCAGGTCAAGTTCAAAGTTCCGACAACGTTTTCATTTTCTCACATCCTACATAATCGGTTGATTAACCGTGTTGGCCAAAACACTAGGACTGACGCCAACTACGAACAATTGGCATGCAAAAGGAGCTGCCAATTACAAGGATTAAGTAGAATGAGAATTATAATGACAAAATGTCGCTCTGCTTCAATTACTTGGGGACATTTGCCGAACAAGGTTTCGCACATACCCACAACTACGTACTTCCTTCTAGAATATTGCAGGGGGGAGTGGATCGATTCAGACTTCGGGCTAGAGGACGAACCATGTACATAAGGAGCGAGTAATTTTGCTCCTCCCACCGCGAGTCTTGTGACAAGGCAATGTTTACTTACTTCGTGAGAGAAAAACGATGCAGGGGATGTTGCCAAATTTTCTGTTTACATCCGAAGCCCACGTGGTAGCCACCATCTGAATTTGCTCATAGTATAGATTGATATCGAAGTTATTACGTATCGTATGCATGCTAATTATAATACGCCTCTCATACGGACGTATTCACTGACGCAATCGTTTTAAAGAATGGTAGGTGTGGGTAGGATGGTGGAGCATTTGCTAATTGAAGCTGTCATGTGGTTCAGTTCTAGGGAAGTTTTACGTAAAAGCTATCTCCACTCATACCCTATTTGCGGCTTGCCACTTCCCATCATCCTGTAACGCCATGCTAAACGTTGAAAAGCACAAACAAATGAGTTGACATGAGGTAAAGTCAAGCTCATGAAGCTACTTCATTGTTCTACAAACATATTTGTTTGTTTTACCTCCTTTGACCATGCGGCAATCCCATCCTTTGAATGTCACGGCCGGTGGTTATGATGCAAACGCGAAACTGTAATTGTGCATATGTTTCTCCCTATAACATCTGATGGGCGCCGGGCTGGCGATTTTCAATGTCAGGAAGTCACTGCACTATCGCGATGAGATGCATGGGTGCTATTGATTAAACATGGTCAATGCAGCAGATTGCAGATGCAGAATGCAAATACGCTCAGTGACAGTCATCTGCATTCCAGCTTGATAAAGATGAGTAACTGGTGCGGAAAGTGAAATGTTTCCTTTTCTCTTGTCATGCTGAGCTTGTCCAGTGTTCCTTTTGATTGTGCATAAAAAAGGAATGCCAAATGCCTATGAATACAACGTCTCAAAAAAGTGATCTTGTACTTTTAAATAGCTCAAAGGTCCACAAGGCTCTAGCATACTTCATTTTGGATGAAAATTTGGTGCTTGCGTCCCCTTAGTTCAAAGTGCATCTTGCACACGATGCAAGACCACTTCGTCGGTATTATTCCATGCAAAAACGAAAGCCAGAAACTGACAGCAGATTGGATGGTGGAAATTTCCCACGTCGGACCTGCTTAACTTCTTCCGCTCCTGGTGAATCAGAACTGGATATGAAATCGTAAGCTCGGCAATGAATGGGCGCTCTCTCGGAAAGGAACTGCACGTGTGGTGTCAAAGTGATGCGGAAAACGTGTGTTTGCCTCCTCCTTATTTGCTGGCCGAATGGCAGGCAGAGAGCTTTAATGCAGATTTGTAACTTTGTAACTGCGAAGTAATGGTTCTGGGAATTTGGACACATTCCGCCATCAGCTCCTCAAGTTTTTGGATGCAGTCCGTGTTTTTGTTTTCCAACACCCGCCGTTTCGTAACAGAGCATTTGAGCACGGAAAGAGAAACATTTTCAAGGATGATGATCATCCTCATGATTCACCGCCAGGTTATCTGCTTTCACTTGAGCAATTTGAGCCAAGTTGGCAGTAAGCATCAACCACAGAATCTTAAGTGAAGAGGTGAGTTAAGCTGCATCATGTCCTATCTACGAGATGTCATTATCTGTTATCTTAAATGCAGAGCATGAAACCGTGTAGGCAGGCAGGATCAAAAATAAACGGACTTGCTACACACACGTCATTGCAGTGCAAGGAGGATTACGGAGCTGGAGTGGAGGAGATTCTGCCCGGCCCGCATGAAGCGAGAGAGGAGAAGGAGTCAAGAAGGACATGCATTATTGTAAAAACAGATGAATTCATAGAGAAATGCGGAATCTAGCTCCTGGTCGAATGTTCAAGGCATTTTAGCTATTCATTGAAAACATTTCCGCTTCGATCACCACAGCTGTGGACATTCTGCAACCAGATGCCCGGAAAGGACATACTGCGATCGCTATCTTGGTCTTGGCAGAAAAAAGCTAGGGAGCGAGGAGAATTTGCAATTTCATCTTTCCTCCGTGACGCCCGGGTATGAATTCGAAAGCTGGACGAAGAAAACACAAGCCAGAAGAAATGAAGGGTACCAAGTGAATTCCTCTGGACCGGCATATGGCGTGCCATACGAAATATTGAGTGCATGCCGGAGTGCCGGTAATTGCAGCAGCGTGATAACAGTTGTTGATAGAAGGATGCGGTTAAGAGCGTGACTTCCTTCAAGATGACAGAACCACTACGCAAATACGCACTTGACTCAGGCTCGGTACGGGAAGGAAAGGCACGGCACGTGGAGCTGGAGCTGTGGTGGGAGTAAAAACGTTATTGCGTCATAGTTAGAGTGAACAAAGAGGAGAGCTTGGCCAGTTTCAAGCACTATTTGCTCATCCAGTGTTGCTGGAGAGTTTTGTTGCAAACTCAGAAACGCAATAATGAATGGCGCATGGCAGAAGGCGGATAATCCAGTGCAATGGTGCTGGCACGGCTTGTAGCTGCATCCCCATAAAATGCAAGGGGTTTCTGCCAGGAGCTGGTTTTGGCGTCGCAAAAGCGGAAGAGTGTAACCGATTATTGCACTACGACGCATTCGTCCGGAGCCAAAGAAACTAGGAGAAAGCCAACTTGATTAAGGAAACAAGGCTAAGAAGTTGTTCAGAGATTGAAAGTTCCAATACAAATTGGAACACACAAATTGGAACACAACTAGCTGTTTTGAAAATATGAAGATTGACTGAAAGAATTGTGTTTCCGATAAAAGGCTCGGCGGAAGAAGTGAAAAAGTTTCACGTACGGCATAATCACTACAAATTAAGTTCCGCAAGTACTTCGCAGGCCAGGTGATTGGAGAAGCCTTAGTATGTTTGATGAGGTGGGATGTCCATGACTGTTCTTCGAGTTCCTCGTGGCCTGATCCCATTGATGCGAAACAGGTTAGATGGCTGGGCTACGCTACTAGACTGCAAACTACAAATCCTGTGCCTTTCTCTGACGTAGTTGTTTATGTGGCAAAATTTCCTCGAATTCCTCTGTTTACCACGGCTTACTTGATTATCATTGGAGCAGTGAGAACACGCGGACTTTTTTTCCTCATCCTGTGCTTCCCTCAAATGCTGGCTAAATCTCAATGGCGGGGATACGTAATGACACTGAGGTCTTGCACAATGGAGTGAGCGATCCTCACCATTATGCTGCAGGATTTAGAGTAGATTGTAAGGAGTTTCTCATGATGATGAAATCTATTTTGCGAATTCAAGTGCTTGCGTTCATGTGATTCCCGGCATAGTTTCAGGCAACAGTGTGACAAACGGGAATAAAAATGCATGTATACGTCAATAGAACTGATAGCTTTAAAAAACCTTCATCGCAAAGCGTTCCATCCTCAATATTGTTTATCCAGCTTTTGACGTGTATTTTACGTGAGGATCAAGATTCTATACTTATTTCCGAAATGCCATTCATCCGAACTACCGAACAGGCGTAATAGGATTGCATATATGGAGGTACAAGAGCAGGAGCTCTTGTGCTTTTATACACTCGGAGAATATCAATGATGCATAGAAGCTAGAAGTTTATGAGAAGACGATGCCGTTCCCGCTTTTGATTAATCACTAGGGCGTTTCGTCTCATTCATTTTTGCCCTAAGGTTTGTGTGCACAAACTTGTGTTGCGTTAACCTAGTCTCCTGAGCAGTAAATAACTACTTTAGTAAACAAATCTTTAGGTCAATGTAAGCCACATGAGTGCTCGCTCGGCTTGTGTACGTTTGGCCGCTAATAAAAAGGGAATTGTGCTGGCTGGCAGCGTTTGCCTCGTCCATTATGGGGTGACTCTACCCTGAGCGAATTGTGGAAGTGAGTCGCCTTGACTGAAAAAGTAGAAGATTGTTTTGGGTTTACGAACTGCATGCAGCTATTCCACTCAATGAGATGGTGCGAGCAAACTTTTGACCTTGGGATGTTTTCCGCATAGATTTAGCAGTAGACGCGAAAGGCTTGATGTAGAGTATATCCTCTTTTTGCAATTCAGCTGCCCGTCACTAACAACCGCTAAAGCACAACCCTATGGCTCGCATGAATGGCCTTCCCAACAAGCTGGATTATATTTAGCGAATCATCGCCATATCGTACGTTTAAGTGGCTCGGTGGAGCACACTCCAAGATTCGTGTAGAGCGCAGAACATTGCAGAAATGCCTCGGTTTTGGTTCGACCGAATACATTTGGCTAAAAAAGCAACGACCTTCCAGGCAAGGTGATGATTTTTCTCAGCCGCGAGTGCGCCATCTGTTGACCTGCTGTCGTTGGTGTGGACCAAACCCGTTGAGGATATTTCAGGGGAGCAGTATGTATCCTTGGCCCAGGCGGTATTCCCACAATTCAAACTTAATAAAAACAATTTTTTTAAAAAATTAAAAAGTCGGATTCGTTTTTCAGCTGGGATTTCGAAAAACTTAGCTGATGCAATCAAAGTACAAGAGGTATTAAAGCAAAATGAAAGTACTCTACAGAAGGTTAAGATATGTAGGCTTTTTGTAAACGACGTAGCTCAAGGATGACAAAAAGCGTTGACTGCGGCTTCCTGTCAGCTGTTGATTCAAGTTAAAGTTTTCTGAACGGTAAGCGATGCGATGTGTTAATTTATTATGTGGTATGCAAAATCATGCAAATATTAAATTAAAAAAGATGATAATGGGGACGTCGATTTAGTCGTAGCCGCAACCGAACTGGTCATGGAAAAAGTCCTAAAAACACTTGAAGGACTGAGGATGCCTTCGCTGCCTAGCTTTGACAGCAGCATACCTGGAAATATCAGTTCTGCCATGGTTGCTGCGGGAGATGCCGTGAAAACGAAGTTAGTAAACTTATATCACTCATTGCATTACTGAATCATGCTTCGCATTTATCATGCCTAAATGCGTTTGGAATTTCGGAATCTAGAAATAAGGAAAGGATTGGACACTGTATTGCCGTCACTGACGCTGTGTGTAGCCACGGGACGCAGAATCTAAGCGAATACCCGAAGGTTATTGAAAGCGTTTTATCTGTAGCTTCTTGAAATCGTTTAAAAAGACAAGCCAAGCATCAAATCCTGTTGTAGCTAGGTCTAATGAGCGCATGGTGCCTATTTGATCCTAGATTCTGGAAGGTGTTACTGAAGTACTATTCCAGCTGTGCAACGACCCAGATGCAGACATTCGCCTTGTAGCAACGGATTGTTTACACAGGATTGTTCGCGTATGTCATGTCATATGTACTGATGAGTGATACCATTTTTCCAAATAGCTTCAACCCAGTCTCTGTAAGAATAATTTTGTTTTGTTATGCATAGAGCGTAAAAGATCAGATGCAGCACCGGCTCCAAATGGAAATATATAAGGAAATCAAGAAGAACCAGCAACCGAGGTCGTTACGGGTGGCAATCAAATTATTTGCGTTTATGAGCCCGTTAATCAGGTATATTTTGGATAAGATGGAAGTCCAACTGGCGATTGATCACTTTGAGAAATTAATGAGGTTTTTGGGTTTTCAGGCCGCAGAAAAGCCGTGTTTTCATGGCCAGTCTTCTTCCCTGCTTCACACAGATTGCAAAAAGAACTGAAGAAAGTCTGTATGAACATTTGTCACCTGCCATGGGAGATATATTTAAGAACCTAGGAGCTTTCATTAATGATAACGAAGTCAAGGTAAAGCAACGTGTCCCGTGCAGGAGGTGGGAATGACTCCCTCTTTTATTTCCATGTTTTCATGACTAAATTTTCATCAAAACTAGATCCTGAGCAAAGATTTCCTTGTGAATCTGGAATCACCTTCTGTCATCATCCGGAGGTCATCTGCCTCAATTCTGGTAGATTTGTGCCGGTACTCGAGGAAGCCCCACGTATTTTTACCAAAGCTCCTTTCACAATTGATTGGTACGTTTTTACGCAGTTTATTAATCAATAAAATTCACAAATAGTCTCATTTCTCTAAACGCAGTCATGGTGTAAAATGTTACATTTTCATTTTCGTGCTTTCAGAAATGGTGAATCCTGGATTGATGGAAAAAAGCGTTGCAACTTTGATTGGTACATTGCTTTGCATCAGGCAGTGCATCGAGCCGTTATCTGAGCAACTAAAACTGAACTTCGAGAAAAAATCACCTGATCTCGAAGTTGTTATTCAGAACCTGCTCCAGGTAATACTAATCCGTAACTTTCGTCTTTAATGTACATTTTTATGTGGTGATGCTGATCTACTACATTTTGGTCAACACAGGTCTATGAAATGTGTATGCTTTTGTGCAATCATGACGACCATAATGTTGTAACAACTGCTCTGGACGTACTTCAGCAGTTGCTGAGTCACCCCTTTGAAAGACTAATTCAGCGGTTAGTTGCTCCCACAGGCATCCAAAATAGTCTAAATGGTGCAAAATGCAGCGTAGGAAGCAGCGAAAGTGTGCATATTTCCTCAAGTAAATACATGTTTTGTACACGCGATACAATTAACTAGTATTTTATAAACGGTGCACTCTCAAGTTGAAACTAACAAAAGTTTATTATGGAAGGTCGCTGTAGTTTAGCGTTTTCTGATGCCGCCAATATGCTCGAAGGAGATGCAGATGTACCTACGTTTCGGAACTTTTTGTCCTCGACCTGCAGCGAAGTCAGAGAAGAAGCTGTATTTACGTTTTCTTTACCTGGAAGCAGGAGAAATTCGGATGTTTTTGATTCTGAAGCTCCTTTGGCTGGTGAGGATCCTAATCAAATTGCAGAAGATAAACATTTTTAATTTCTAATGGTTTGATATTCATTTTGTATGTAGAATCTGTGCTGGAGAATCAAATGGACTATATGCAGTCAGATGACGAAACTCAAGAAAGACGCATTTCGTTATCTATTCACAATTTTCCTGAAATTCAGATAGGCTCTTTGTATGAGGAAAACATTCCACTGCGTTTTTGCGCCAGATTTTTAGCATACAACTTTTTACTCAGCGGTAATGCCAGTGCGTGACTCTCCACATTCAATAATGATGAATTTTTATTATTTTACAATATATTCAAACTTTCTTTTAGGTCGCTCGGGAATGCAAAAGTCTGACAAGGAAATTCGTATTAGTGTCAAAGTTCTTGCATTGAATTGCCTTATGAACGTTCTCAACATAAGTCCTGATATTTTTCATCTTCCCCTTTCGTGCTCAGAAGATGATTCTGATGGTCAAACTATGCAGGAAATTTTACTTTACGTAAAGCATCAAGATCCTCTTTTAAGAGGATCAACCTACATCCTGATTGGTAATTTAATTACCAGCTTGATTCGGTCGTATTCTTCAGGACAAATGGACAAAGTTGAAAGTGATACCATGATGAAGCTGGTGTCGCTCCTTGTTGAGGTGGGTTTCTACCTTTAGATACACTGCAATTTTTAACCAGATTGTAGCCAAAAGTCATTACAGTTTTTCTAATATTTTCTAGGCAATAACTGATTCGTCTCCTACGTACGATACATCGAATGTAGGAATCAAGTGCGCTATTACAGCACTTGGAAAATGTATTACACCTTTCTTCAGATCCCATTTCAATAAAGATACATAAGCTAGTAGACGCGCTTGTGAACGCGCTCCTATCAACGGCGTCAAACCCGTATTGGTTGGTGAAGGTAAGTACTTTAAAACCTATATGTTCTTGATTAGATTTTGAATTTCCTCACGTATGAGACATTTTGGACTTAACTGAAACTAGGTTGATGTAATCGAGCTACTTGCTAGCATTGAGTGGAAATTGGTGAAAAATTCGACTGCTAGAGAGGGAGAAGTATTATCCGTTTTTTCATGTTTATTATCGGACGAGGATCCCCGTGTTCGATCCGCCGCTGCTTCCTCATTATTGAAGTGAGTTCATTAGCTGGAGTTATGTTCTTGCACTTATAAGAATTGTGGCCCAAAAAATTAACCAATATTCGAATGTTAACTGCAGATTCGTCTCCTTGGGAAATCCAGTGGAAGAAAAGGAGTACGTCTCTCTTCTTTTTTGCGAAAGTTGTGTTTTAGGCCAGCTATACACTCCGCTTAAAAATTGTGACTGTTTGGAGTTGCGGGATCCGGTTGATTCAAGATTAGAGTTGGTTTTAAATATGCTGAGAGATAGGGTTTCAAGGATGGAGGACAAAAATGCTATGGTTCGTCTTCCTTTTTTGAAGGTTTTAGAGAGTTGAGAGCTATTGCTTGGAAGCCTTACCTGTGGATGTTTTTTGTGACACAGGTCGGAACCTATTTGGCTCTAAGCTCCCTAAGTGAATAAGTATCCTCCGAAGCTGTTCGAAGTGTTATGGCACTGTGAGAATGCAAACGAAATTCCCGTTTTGTTTCACATGGTGTTGGATACTTTGCGGTCATCACCCTTGATTCACGATACGATCGTACATCAGAATTTGCTCTCGTTGGCATGCAACTTATTTCTAGGACTCATTTCAAACGCAGTACTGAAGAAAGATATGAAGACTGAAGGCAATGTGTTTGCACATCCTTCAAAACATGTGAGAATATGAAGCGAACTAAATTATGCTTAAGATCAAATCTATAAACACGTAAAATTATTAAACGAAACTTTGCAGGTCTGTGCTGCAGGCGTGCTGATAGTACATCATTGCATTTCGGTGCTAAAAATCTACCAAGGCGTCATTGAAGGCCATGCTGCTTCACAAAACACAGCGAAAAAGCAGGCAACTTCACCTATCCGTTTCTCCCGTGAAAAAGATTGCCCAGAAACTAGAATCGGATAAGAAACCAGGTATTTCAGAAGTCTGGTGTGTAGAAGGTAATTCATGGTAAAAATTAGTTGCTTTAGCAATCAGTTTTTCCCTGATGTTTACAGGTTCTGCTGATACTGAATCGGAGCGGAAGCTGAAAAATTTGGTCTATGTTGTCCCTTCATGCCCTGCGCATCTTAAGAAAATTCGTGACGCCTTAACCCTCAGCTGGAAACTATTCAAGTCCAGTCTGGATTCCAATATTTCAAATAAGTTCACGTCGTTAATGGAAGCAGCTTTTGTTACCCTTTCGAAAATTTTCGATCATATTCAAGCCGATTTTACTGGATTGGCAACACTAATAGATGAAATTTTGGCGGTTTCATCTTCAGTTTTTTATTTATGTCCCAATTCTGTCTTGGTGTGTGTACAGCAAGTAAGTTCCTTTAATCATTTTTGTTTGAAATGGCATCTTTATTACACGAACTGAGAAATTTCTTCTTCTTTGTATAGATGCTGCGCTGCCTTTTCAAATTACGTGACACTGGTAGCAGAGTTTTGGAAGGAAAATACCATACCTTGCACGACGTAACAACCACCAACTCCATACAAAATATGCTTCATTTCACAACAACATTCCATAAAACGTAAGACTCAGGTGGTTAATGGATTTCGCCAACTTTCGATAAAACATGGATATTTTGTTTGCAGATTCCTAAGCGAGCGTAATGTAGCTGCAGTGAAATCTCCGGCGGAAAAATCTATTTTGTCTGGATTTATACGCCAATTCGAGCCGGTAGTTGTTACAGCTTTGAGAGTCTACACTACCAGCAGCAATGTAATTATACAATCACATGTGCTTCAACTATTGAGCTGTCTCATCAAAGGTCACGTTAACTACGGACTGGTCGACAAAAGTCAAGTTTTTCTGGGTTTCGTCATCAAGCAAATCGGCTTTTTGGAAGAGGGGCACATCAGAAATAATGGACAGCTGGTTGAAGAAATGTTTGAGTTTCTAACTTTGCTGACCCATGAGCAGCATCATCAAACAGCGAAATTTATCGACATTCCAAAAGTTTTACGACTTTGTGATGGCCTTGTCGCTTCAGGACAAAATCCTGTCACGCATTGTAAGAACTATGGTGATTCTAAAACAGTTTATCCTTCGGTATGAATCATTGAAAATTGACGATGACAGCCTAAACTTTTTGTCACAGGTCTTCCAGCTTTAAAAAAAATTGTGTACGATCTTTATATTGAACGTTCACAACTTGCCGGGACTATTACGGAGAGGAAGGAGATAGAAGCACAACGAGAGGTGTTATTACAGATGCTGGTTAAGCTAATGTTTGTGCCAGAGGTAAGATATTAAATTATTTTCCCATAAAATTTTACTTTCAACATCTTAGTTTATTAGAATGTAGTATAGTATCTGTAGCATCCAATGACAAACGTTTAAAGGATTAATTATTTAAAATTTCTAAAAATGACTCATGAAAGATTAGGCCGATTGCGAGATGTGTATGTGTAAGCTGCGGATACATCTTCCCTGTTTATTGTCTATACAACACTTGTTGCCCCGCCAACGAATCGTTCTTGTAAGAACGCCATGACAACATTCTTCAGCTTTTAAGCGGTTGCGTGATCACTAAGACAATTATCGGCTACATCAGCACTGGAACTTTTCCTTCGCCAATCTCTTTGTATGTAATAGGATAATTATCATGCGATGCTAATTTCAGGCTTTGGTAATAATATGGATGATTCTGGAAGCGAGGCAAGGGACGAACGAAGCAAAATGGCGTGAGGATTCCAAATTGACGCTGTCGGTTTTGTTACCATTGATAGAAAATGGAGATTTGGTCATTTCCGAAAAGCACCATTTCTGTACACTGGCGGCCCTCTTATTTTCCATGAACTCAGATTCTATACCTTCAAAAGTAACCCTCGAGACTACATTACTCGAAGCCATCAAGCTAAGTGAGGTAAATACTTTCGTGGCTGTGCTCTTTCCCGTTTTTAAATCTGTGGCTGCAAACAGCGTCGTCTTAGTGAAGGCGTTAACTACCGTTACGTAAAGGAAGTCCCTATTGCCTACTGCTCTTGAACTTCAAGCTAATTTTCAACTCTAATATGCAAGGGGTTGAGTTAAAAGCTTGCGGAGGATTTCCTTTATCACTTATCATTTGCGGAGAAGCAAAGAAACTAAATATAAAATTCAGCATTAAATGTGCACAAAATTTCAGAGTAGGCTATTTCAACCTTTGTAGCGTTTTTCGGATCATTTTACCGAATCTTATGCTGCTTCGTCTTTCTTTGACAACTGAAATCTGAAATTTGAATTTTATTTTATTTTACGTTTACAGCATATCAAGCAAGGCGATTTCATGGCATGGCAGTTGCATTTGGTCGTCCACTGGCTACTAGTGGTAAAGTCGGCGGCGATTATTAACTACGAGTAAGAACTTACTATTGCTTCAGTTTTATGGAATACATGGTTTAGTTATAACGATGGTGCTGGCTTCAGTATGTCCAGTTCTTTCATCAAAGCTGATGAATTGAGTTTTAACATTCGGTTTTATGGACAGCCTAGTTATGCGTGTCATCCAAACGCACGCAACGGTTCTTTCTACCGTCCTGGAATCTGCTTGTTTTTTGAACCACCGGGAGTTCGCAGTTTTCGTAGCAGAGATCTTCATTGAAGCAGTGGAGTTTTATCTTCGCAAACACAAGAAAGTCCTGAACCGTAGCACAGGTATTACATCTGTGATTGGTGCAAAACATAACGTTGAGTATAGTCATTGCCTCATGACCGCGCATTGATTCATATTTTTTTATGAGTAGGAATCTTGCAAGGAGCTGGACCACTTGAGATGCTATCATCTACCATAAACAGCTTAAGGGGTCTATCTCTAATTCTACCGTCAATTTATCTAAGATTCGGCCGGGTTCTAATACATCTACCTGATGTTTCAACGACTGTGTGGGACCACTATTTGCGTAGTTCTAATGTCACAACGCAACTACCCTTCGTGATGAAGCAGTTGCTGCAAAATACGGTTTGCAGATTTTTTATTTGTGGATTTGTTGTTCATCTACATTTAAGCGCGAGCACTTTAATACACGCTTAACTATTGTTTCGTATCACAGCACCATAATCAGGGATCGGATTTGCTCTTTTGGCTGTTAAAGAACTATTTCTTAGAGGTGTCGCCCTATGTTGACAAAGTTCATGCGATTATCGCAATAAGCGAGCGGTCTGATGAATTGGTCCTAGAAATTTTAGCTCAGCTAGACAAAGTCTTAGAGGAACCTGCAAATGTAAAGGACGTAAGTTTGTGGTTCTTACGGATACTTTAGCGTTGTTGAAGAAATAACGGCATGGAAAGATTGGGAATGACAACAGGATGATTTTGTTGCAGGTAAATGTTGCCCGAAACATTTTAAGAATCTTGCGCGGAACATGTGCACATTTTCCTTTTCAAATGGGATTGCGAGCGATTGAATTATTAAATTCTGTTGAGGAGCCTCATTTGAAGTTAGAAATTTCTCATTGGACGTGCCAAATATTTTCATCTTTACGGTCTCCCAGTGAACGCGAAGCCATTCGGAATTGCCAAGTTTTATCTGACTTTTTGGCTCTGACAGCTAATTCAGCAAGGTATCATGTTTGATGCTATCTCTTTTATCCTATTGGAAGGTTGCTTGATTTTGATCACGTACATCGTTGTGTATGATTCCGATCAGATATCCGCGTCTGCATATGGTGATCGAAAAAATCATGTTACCTGAAGTTTCGGAGCCGAAATCCATTATACAAGTGACATCAGTTGAATCAGCAGTAGCTGCTTGGTAAGAACTGAATTTTCTCCATCCGTAATGTCCTGTAACTCATATTGTGACAGACGTGAAACATGTTGGAACTTTCACAGGTGCTGCGCAGAACTTAATGCTCAGGAAGGACCAGCCATCGCTCGCTTACTTGGAACCTTCACTTACAACCAGATAATTTCAATCCTTAGTCAAGAAAGGTTTAATGTGCAGCTGATCAGTTATTGCTTTACATGGCTTGGGACCGAGCTTCTTCAGGTATTTAATGACTGTAGTATTGTGGTCATATCATGACAACTAAGCCAGTGCATATCTTCGGCAAATCTTAATCTCATTGAGCTGCAATCTGTTTGATTTCAGGGAGACGTTACTGTTGATGAACTGTGGGACTTGTTCGTTACTGAAAAACGCTCAGACCAAATAAATAAGCTTCCGTTGGGTGTTGCAATATTCGAATATGTTATAGATCTGCTAGACAAATGGGAAATAGTAGCAGACAAACTTTCGAAGGGCCTGCAACATGAATTGAAATGCCTTGAAAATTTACCTGACCTTTGGAAAGTTTTAGAGAATATGCTGAGATTGAAAGTATTACTTACTCAAGTGGGCGGTGCTGTCCCCCAGAGCTGTAGGAACAATTTTATTCCAACCAAAATATTTACGTTTTCATTTGAAGTAAGACTCCAAATTGAACATAAATCTTAACACGAGAAGATTGATTTCGTGTTCAATATTGCATCCACTAATTTTTTTTTCCATAGGTGCTAGAAGCTAATGGAAAAGCTTCCTCCGGACGCTTTTTGACAACTGCAGAGGATTTTTTTTCATTCGCGGGCTTAGCGTTGGAAGACGCCACTTTTATGAAATTTTTTAATACGGAGGAGGAGGATCTTGTGCTCCGATGCGTTCAATCTTTTGGAACGGTTGTACGTCTTCTTTCTAAACTTTGTGGCGTTTATGAGCGATTCATTGCTGATGGTACGGTTTACTTTTTTCGCATTCAACTGCAGGGTTTTGTGCTAAAACTGTGATTAAAGTCACATCTTTCGTAGATTGCCAGTTGGATCCAGATGAGCCACGAAAACGAGAAGCACTTTTTGAACTGCATTATTCTCTAGAACTGATTTGTTCTGTTGAGGGTTTGAGTAGTCGGTTGGAGCCTGGATTTAATCGTGCTCTAAGGTAACTAGAATATTTTAAGCTGCTGTTACAAGCTTCATCCGAAAAAATGTTCGCACTATTTCTATTAATGCATTATTATTTATTTTAGAAATGTCCTAGCTGGTCTAGGAAGATGTGATGCAGTCAATATGCACATTCTTACGGGACATTTAGACTGGACACCACGGACAGAAAATAATGAGTTTGGATCCAGTATGTACCACTTACCATTAGAAATATTCCAGAATGACGATAGTTTGCTTCGACAATATGTGAAAAAGTAAGAATTTTAATGAAATTCTACACTTGACGTTGTTTTCCGGTGAATGTGATTTCATTCCAAGAATCTTTTCCTTTCACTTGATCGATTTGCCTGTATAACTGATACTTGCAGGTTGCACATTCTCGGTATTTCCAACAAAGTTCAATTTGAAGAAAATTGGATACTGTTTTTATCAGTAATCAACTCATACGCGGATGAAAACTTTTCTCTGCCGGTAAGGTCGCTGAAAGATGGCATAGCTTTAGTAAAAGGCCAGCAACATGAAAATTGCATGCATGCACTGCACAACCAACTTAACACCAGCCGTTTTTATTTTAGGTTGTTTGCACTGGCCTCCGATCTTTGACCTTTAATGCTAGAACAGACTGTCCGGTTCATTTACTTACCCAAGACTTCGGTCTCTAAGTAAGCTCTATAATCTTAATGGAATTAGTGCTTTAGAAACTGCAGTAAATAATGTTGATGTTCATAATGGAGTTATGTTCTGTGGCAGAATTCGAGGATTCGACAAAGTTCTGCTGGCCATCAATCGATTAGAACCGGATTTTTGTAAAAGTTGCCAGCTTCCAATTCCGTAAGATGCTGAAAGAAATGTCCATTGACCATTATTTTATTTTATAGCATGAATATGATTTCAGATGATGAAGTAATGCTAGTATTGATAGAATGGCGCTTTTTAAATAGATTGGTGGACACTATTCGGAAGACAGAAAACCCTTATGAAGTTGATTTCAATTCCTGTATTCGCTTTCTGATTGATTTATTTTCGCAATGGTTACAAAACCCCCAGGTAAAGTGTGAAGTGTATGACATGAAATTCTGCATCACAGCTAAAATTAATACTGTATGAAACTTGAAGAAATTTTGTGTGTAGGGTAAAATGCCATTGCTTCTACTGAGTGAAGTAGTGCAAAGTATCGTCCGTATGGCGGAGTATTTTGAAGAAGTCCAGCAGTACAGTTGGATGTTTGAAACACTCGTGGAGGTACATAAGAGCTTTGAAAAAGAAGACGAACTTCTGTGGCCACACCTGCTTTATGGCATTTTCTACGCCGGCTCAAAACTGTCCTTGGTAAAATATTAGTGCTTTGAGCGATCGTAGGAACGTATTTCAAAATGTTGTTAACGATTTTCCCTTTTTTTGATTTTGTATTCATAGGATCAAGACACTGTGAATTACTTGGTGCAAGTTTTGGAGGGGACCCTTACTAGCACTTACGTTAATGTTTCAATGGCTGGACTGCAAGGTGGATTAGTTTTTTTGCAGCATCATCCTGATTCATATCCTGTCATCAACATTATTGCTCCATATGTACTGAAGAACACTCATCTTGCTGAAATGTGAGAATTTATTGAATTTGTTGCTGTTCTACAAATACTTTGTGCTCGGGGGCAATTAATATACGTTTGCTTGTATGATTTTTAGTGCTCATATGATGCTATTTTTTTTATCATGCCACAGAGAACAGGATAGCGAGTCTCATTCTTTAGCAACCTGGAAGACACTTTTGTTTTTGTGGGTTTATGGTCCATCTGACA
>VRMD01000786.1:0-21791 GCA_009872375.1 Sminthurides bifidus | reverse complement strand
TCAACTTACGCTCCTCTTATCTTTTCAACCCTTCATCCCCCAAGCGCTCCTCCATGCATGTACATACCAGTACATGTACAAGCATTCGTCCCTGCTGTAAACCACCAACCTGGGACTCTTTTCTTCCCTCTTGCTCTTTTTTCTATTTATCGGTTATTTCACTTCTTGTGAAATGAAAACGCCGATGTTTATTACAAGACCATGTTGGAATTACCACCGTCCGCCTCCATACCATCCAATTGAAGGTTCAAGCCATCACACTGACCTTTTGCCCAAGTTCGGATGATGCAACAACTTGTGCTATTCCTGGAAGGGAAACATTGCGAAATGTACGAATGCAAATATTACAGGGACAGCTCCGCCTGAATTCAATTGACAACATCAGCTTCGTTGTCATGTATTTGGTTTTGAAGAGACTAGTCGTTGAAAACACACATACCTTTTCCCTTTTAAAAGGTATGTGACATCTCACTCAATGAGCCCCGGCTCGTCATTTCATGCCCTCGTCCCTATTTTGAAACTGAAAGTTTGCTTCCAATTCTTCCTCATGTGCATCTCATGCTGTAAACTCAAGAGCGGGGATAACGATTCACCATTTCTCCCCTGATCCCCCAGCTTCTCCTTCTAACATACCAGAACTCTATTTATGACGTTGGAACTCGATAAAATTTCATCGAAATCCTCAATAACCGACTTTATTTCTCCCTTGATATTCAACACGCGAGTTTACTACTTGCAAATAGAATTTGTCATGAACAAGAATCCATCACTTTTCCAGTCCGTGTGTTCTTCTCAGATATTTCTTCCCTTTCCGTAAACCCTGAATTTTTTACCTCATCCCTCATCCTCCAACTCCGAGTAGCCCACACGCTCCATCAGTTAGGACAATCAGCTATACTTTTCCCCCCGTACCCATTTCCCTCTCACTAATATTTCATGACCCTAAATCCCACCTGATGCTCTTACCTCTATCTGAAGGAAAGTAGTCCGATGATGAATCGATAAAAGCACTCCATCAATGACTCCATCCTAGGATGTAGACTACCTCCGGCCGGAATCAAAATACCCCGTGCTAAAAAATAACAAGATCACCAGATCATTCACTTAGCTAATATTGCTGACCCTGTGGAAGGAGGACGTGATGCTATCAGCTAAACCAATAATAAGGCCCTTTCCGTCATTATGACCGTGATTGAGTGGCAACATTTCCTCACGAAATCATACGGGAGCTTGGCAGAAATGCCAGTATACACATCTCCTAATATTCCTTTGCACCCCCTTGTCCATCTCTCACAGCTTGTTCCCAGAAATCATGCTCCCTGTAAATTACCCTCGATACCCGGGTCACCAATACATAATATTAGGTTGTCATGTCTTTATAGCCTGAGATTCCTTTTCTGTCCAGATTGAGTAACGTACAACTAACTAAAAGCAGAACCTTCTCAACCTTCCAACTTACAACTGGAGTTGGCCCGACAGGGCAGTGAGTCACTCTCAGCCTCTCTCATATGAGGTGCTTCAAGCGGCATCTACCGCCTTCGTAGTAGTTCATGACTTTGGAAACGTAGAATATCCTTTAGGAAAAAGTAAATAGGTTTGCTGAAAAATTCCCTGTTGATGCAATCCCCCTCCCCTCCTCGCATAAGTTCACCTTGTTTCCGAACGTTCAAATTCTACAGCCATATTAGTACCTTATATGATCAGAGTTTGAGCAAAGGGAAGAAGAGAGATGGAGTAGCTCTTGAAGGTGGACAAAAAAAGTCTCGCTTAAAGTAATACATCGGACTCCCTGCTGTCCCATCCGAACGATAATTTCCCCCAATATTTCATCGATTAGTTCCAATAATAATTGTACATGAGATTGGGGAAAAAAGCAAAGCATGATTCATTCCCAACATGCATAGACGCGAGACATTCAATATGATCCGTCTTGCATGGCTTATTTCGAATTAGGTATCGCGAACGCTAAAATTGACTGTAATGCATCAGCTAAGACATTTGAGATGCTGAGAGCTGAATACAAGACCTGATATACAAAACTGCGGTGAAAAAGCACAAAGAGGAAGGAGGTGTAGAGCTGCGGATACTCAAAGGTTGAACTTACAAATTGTAACCAACTCGATCTTGTGGCATTAATGAAGCCCGGCATGAGGCAAATTAAAGCACGACTACTGCTCAATATAAAAATTACCACAGCGAACAATAACGTTCCAGTCAGTTTGAGTAAATGCATACATGCAGAAGTGCATTACAACTTCTTTCTACCCCTTTCTTCTAGCCTAGACAGGTTGATTTCCCTACAAAACTTTGATGGATCGCACTCAGATGAACGGATGAGGAGGAACACGTTCATCCTTCAGGTTATTCTTCAGCCGGTGACGGTCGGCCCAATGCCCATTGGTATGATTTCGCCCATTAATCTGATAAATATCCAGGACAAAATCATGTTCTTTCTAACCGCAGGTCCAATCAGACTGAGCGTCTGATTTGGTCACGGGAGATGTTACCATAAGACTACGACAGGGTGGAAGGGGTGAGAGAATCCTTCCAAGGGTATCGAAATGTGTGACTGTTTTGTAAGACATTTGATTCTACATAAAACCGGATTCCATTCTTTCCGTAGATCTCAAGTTGCGAGCAGGATGGAATGTGACTGGAAGCAATGCTGAATTCGGTTCGCTTTGCTTCACTGCTGAAGATTACTGGGATTGAGTGGAAGACCGAGAGGGAGGATGAATGAGGGAATATAAAAATAGACAAGGATCAGGAATCACAAGATAGATGGACAGTGAGGAATCCGACAAGCATGGAATGATGCAATCTTATGCAAATGCTAAAAAACACACAATTTCCTTCCCGTTTGAATTCCTCCCCTTTGTCCTGTCATTCAATAATTCTATTCATTGGTGCACTATTTTCCATGAATGAATCCCTGTCCTTGGTACACTTTGAGCAGTACGGATACTTTTTTTGGGGAAAATCGAAGCAAACATTTACCGATACAAATTGCATTCAAGTTTCATCCTGTGCTTGGCCGTCATGCGAGAAATAGACATTGTTACAAAAGCTGGAGAAAAAGCAAGAAGAAGGCGCATTTAAAACAAGAGGAGATTACGGATGGAAAGCAGGTACAGAAGGAATAGGACAGTCAGCAAGTGGAAAATGCGGAGGGCAAGGGACGGTTGGATGGAACGGTGGTGGTGGTATGGTGTCATCCAAACTTATTTCTGATAGGAGAGCCGATAGGGTAACTGATTCCATACGAGTAAAGTTGACAGTGGATGTGGAAATAAATCTGATAAGAAATTGGCTGTTGGGAAATCCTAAAAATTCCAGCCGGACAGCCAGAGAGGACTCGGAGCTTATGCACTGGTGATTGCATATTTCGTATGTGTGGTCAGGGTGTAGGACATTATACCCTTTCCCTGTCCACTTACATCCCCACAAATCATCAAAACAAACAGGCTGAAGAGACGAAAATAGAGGGATTTTGCCTACTAAGATTCTTGTCAAGATTCCCGTCTATTATTTCTGCTTTCTTTTAACTTTTTCTTTCATTGTCAAAGAATTCAGTCCCTGTGTCCAGCTCCGAGGTCGTATCGTATTTCTCCTATCCTGACGGTCTTACGGTTGCTGAGGGCAGAGCGGGATCAGCGGGGGTGTTCCCCATTTTCCCTATCTGACATACAAGAGACATATTTTCTCAATTTAAACACGTTTTCAAGCATTCCTTCTACGTGAACATGACATCTTACAGTTTCGATTTCAATCCCAGCACTAACGCCTCCTTCATTTTTTCCTCCACACATAATTTTGACTTGCATTCACTCATTTCGAATCTAATCCCATATTTTACAGAAATTTTGACCACCATTCACAATAGAATCAGAATGTAATTTTGAATTATACTTTACATACTCCGGATGAAAAAAATCCACTGCACTGTACTTTACCATAGCCACAATCAGAATCCAGTGACACAATAAGCATCTATAATCCAGTCTTTGGACATGACCTTGTAATGGAAATGCACCATGTCGTAAATTTTACACCAGGTTTTTTTTCCACTCTACTACACTCCTGCGAATAACATGCTCTGTACTTGGGCTTGTCACCTTTTTCCTAATCTGTTCACCAGTCATCGCAGCAATAATCGGATATTGTAAGCGATATGAATAAATCTCGAGGAGGATACTCCAAAAGTTGTCGTCCTCATAACAACGCTTTGAATCCCTTCCCAGCCCCGACGCCAAAGTGGGCAGCGATCAAAGGCGTATAAGTGAGCATGTGAATAGAAAACATAAGGTCAGTGTATTGAATTGCCATTACTGGGTAAAAGGTTCTTCCGTTGATTTATCAAAGGGGTAAAAGGTTGTCGAGATTGCACAAACCCCATAAGTTAGATCCTTGACAAGTTTCTACGGTTTGCGATGAGGGAAGGTTTTGGAATATTGGAGGGAATTTTCCTGTTTCCAATAATATCCATCCATACCGACAAACTCTCACAGCCCTGCCTCCATTTACGTAGTCAGGATGCGAAAAATGAAAACATGAACAGCACTTGAAGGTATGAATGACGACCCGGATCGTGTTTCACCCATTAGATTTTTATTGAGGATCAAAGCTCATCGTTATACGTGATGAAATGAAAGCACGTATCCGAATCCCGCTCCGGGAAGTAGCAACGGATTCTTTGATGGCAAAAAAGACTTGCGACCTGCTCTACACCCGGCAAGCAACAGTTACATGCCGGTCTAGGAAGCGGTTCATTGAAAGTTTGCTGCTGGAAGTGGAAAGTATAAGTGTGGATGGAAAGTGCGATAGAAGACGGAGGAAAATATTGCCCTGTGACTGAGACAGTATATGGCTACAGGATGACTACTTGAACGTTGGTTTGTAGTCTAATGGATTTAAAATTTTATCTCCTTTGATCCCTTTCTTTGTGCAGCTCATCTTTATCGCGTTAGCAAACAGATTTCAAGCATGCTTGAGAACGTCTAATCATTCCACGAGCTATAGGATCCCAATTTGCCGCCTCTCTGTACTCGTATCTCTCTCACTCTTGCTCTCTATCCTGCCTGTGGATAAAATAAAAATGTAAAAAAAAATGATCAAAAAGACATGCTCTTCCCTTGCTTTGATTTCCTTGAGATTATGGCACGGATGGCACGAACCGAACCATCCCGTCACTCTTCCGCAGCGCTGTCGATAAATTCACGCTTGGTTCGCTCCAAAAGTTCCGAGCCGGGTTTTCTGTTATTGTAACGAAGTTTAGTGAGCATATGAATTCGATATCCGTCACTGCACCGTTTCAAACATGAGTGCCTGTGTGGCATGTAATCATGTTTGCCATTGAGTCAACATCAGAGAGAGTCACCTGTGATGCGTGAATTTGCTTGCTAGGGGCTAGGTGAATCCCTGATACGATTTTTTATTTAACGCTAACAAGATACGGATACACTTGAAAAGCCTTTGTATTCAAATTAATTTAAGCTCGGGCCCTACAAGTTACTCCAACAAGCTCCAACCTCTCATAGGCTGTATCCTGGTAAAATTGCAAAGGATATGCATATTCAAAGGCCACCTCTTTTACAAGATCAGTCTCATCGTGATTTCAGGGTACGGGGAATTAAGACTTTGCGCAAGCTGCATTACAATAACTGTTACTTGTCCTATGTCAACAGAAGGGATGCCAATAGAACTATACCAAGTGTGAATTATAACTTTGATTCTGACCAATATTACAATGACGACTTCTAAATTAAGAATGTTTCATCAGGGAAACTAAAGACATTCCTGAGGACTCCAGTATAACGTATTTGAACTAGTAGCTTGTATTGGATGAGCATGAGATGGACGTCGGCTTTTGAAAAGGAGCTTTCTCACATGATTACAACGGAGATCCAATTATGAGCAATTTGATTTTTTTTCCTAAGACGGAGGAGAGTGCCGAAATATCTGTAACTCTGTGTAATAATAATAAAGCCTCTGGTCGTCATTACGAACGGTTATACGGTGACATTAGGGAATTCTGACCGTGAATCAGTCTCGTCTCATACAAGGATTAGGCCATGTGAAAAACTCCCGTCTGCTACTGCTACCCGTTTGAATTGTAGCGATATTTTGTACTGCGTGCTGTCATCCGTTTTTTGAACATTGCAGCAGCCCGGCTCTCCTCCTCTTCGTTGATGAGGAGAGAGTCGGGAGAGATGAGGCACATGCAGAGAGATGAGAGAGAAAGAGGATGGAGGACAGGAAGCGTGTCTTTCACTGCCAGTGTCGCAACGGTGATTACAATCTGACTAAGACGCGCCTTTTTCTTAAAGAAATGTGCATTCGGCTTCAAGATGTTTTTAATTATGCACAGTTCTCCGTCTCCTCAAGATGGAGAATCAATGAAAGAATTTCTTTGATATCCACGAATAAGCTCATCTTGCATCATTATCAAGATGCTTGCCCAAGATTCACAAAACCGAGACCAGTGCGAGCTGGCAGCCAGCATGTGGATTGCAGATTCACTCTTTCGCTCTCCTTCACGTTCACGTTGACCCAGTGCAGGATATCACAGGAGCTCATCTCATGTTCATGCTATCTCTTCTCCCATCAAAAGCCACCGTGGTAGTAGTAAAAGTATGGTGTCTTTAATTTTGTCATCTGCATCCGTAAATTCATCCGTCTTCCGTTCTCGCTGTAATGGGCATTTATTGCGCTGTTAATCCGAAGATCCGATCCAGTTCTGATTCTGAGAGCATGATGAATACAGCAAAACAAACCACCCATTGGCACCGCTCCCCTGTACAGGAATTACGATACGTCTTCCGTCTACAGCCAGTCAATTTATCATGTTATGCGCACTTTGCTCAGGCCGCCGCTACTCCTCAGATTTTTTCAATGAGAAGCAACCTACCGCCACTTGTTACCCAGCTTGGCTCCGTCTTCTTTTCGGAATAACAAGTGTCAAACACCGAGGAAACCAAATCGGTCTGCCTCACTCTGCCAGCTGAAGCTCAATCTGGTTCGATATGAAGTGCTCACTTGTAGAATTGAATCCACCGCCGTTTGAAATTTGTCTAATGAGCAGCATAAAGTGATCATCTTCCATCTGTCACATGTAGGAAGGAAGTAGATGGAAGCCGTAATTACAAATTACTTTCTTCATAAACCCGAGCTGCCAGTCCTGCTGGGGCTGGGTAAAAGCGGTAGAAACGGAACTGATTTCAAGGCGTGTTTCTTGAGCAAAATCATCGCTACGCTGCATAAGCGTTCAGAAACGCTGATCATTTTAAGTGAACCAATCAAAAGGACATGAGAGAATCGCACTGGTAAATATAGCGCGATAAAGCGTACCGCAGACTGGAGCTGAAAGTATTTTGATGTCCAGAAAATCAGAACAGGAGGATGAGCAGTCGTCTGTAAAAGGAAAGGTTGAAAAAGATCGGATCCTTTAGCAGACACCTGTGCTGTCCGTGATGTGAAGCCGTCTTGTGTCGGCGAGCTTTAATGTAAAACGTCAAAGGTTGATGGATAAAGGGATTTGCTCGCTTCCCTTTCGTTTCGGTTCTCACTTATCGAACGTACGGCAGTGAAAGTTTTCATGATTGCCTCAACTGGTTCTACGAAAGCCAAATAAGGAAGGAGGAATGACACTTGGTTTGAAATTTTGTCTCACTAACTGTCACGTCTCATCGGTACTAAATAAATGTGACGTAAAGGGAAACGTATCTACACGGTGCCTTAACGAGACAGGAGAACATGTGTAAAATTACAACTTATTAACCACGGAGTAGACAGAGAAAATACTCTTCCTCGCCTTTGACATTTATTCAATCAGCATCATGTGAGAGAGGACTGGAGAACTGGCTCCTTCAAAGTGTCAGGAGTAATGTCACAAACCGTGTATGCAACTTCGGTTGTTCATCCTCTGGTGAATCTGTCAAAAGACGTTCTGGTAATCGCCCAGGCCTTCTCTCACGTCATAAATACAAGTTATAGGTTTCAGATTCTAATCGATGAGTCGAGTTCAATCCCATGGAGTTGAAAGGAAGGTGGAACATGACACATGTGTCATTAGTAAGATGCTTCTGATCGGCAGCAACGATGCTTCGGGCCAGGTAATTATCTGGCTCATAGCCTTGATTCTTGGCAATGGAGCAGTGAATGAGGGAGAACAGACAAAAAATCAAGGGTAATAGAGAAACCTAGCTCGTGGACAGTGTGCTGGAGGGTCTGGAATCATTTAGAAGTGATTATCGACCGAAGTGGCTGTGGTCAATTGCCCGATTCTGACAAGGTGTGCAGTCAAGACAGTAGTGCACAGATTCAAGGCTGAAGCCGAAGAACGAGCTTGAAAAGTAAATCGCTGTTAAAAGCCCTTTCGACTATGACTTGAGCAGTTAACATGAAAAGTGAGGAGCGAGGTCCGGCCTTGGAATAGGAATATTGGCCTAAAGAGGGTAAATATTCAGGAAAATCTTGGGGATTTTCAGGAACAATTTCCTATTGCGGACTAATGAGTAGCAAGAGGAACATTACAGCGGCCATTAAAATCAAAGCACTATTTATCTGAAACTGGGTTCAGAGAATTGGATGCTGATGAGCAAGGCGAGACTTGGTAGCGTACTGGATGCATGATTTGACCATGTTGAAAGACGATGTTCTTGTGATGGTCGCATCATAAAATGCAATTCACCTTGTCAAATGAAAAACTGAGGTTGATATTTGCCGCTGTTGATGATGCCGGAAGCTGTGCATGGTTGCAAGTCTCCTTGTTCTTTGAAGACTGAACCTGTGCGAGTTCGGCAGTCAAGTCAAGTCGGTAAACGGATGAGGACGGGGAGATGAGGGAAAAAAGTCAAACATGTTTATATTACGCAAGCAAATATATTAAGTTGGTGGAAGGAGGAAAGAGATTTTGCTCAGGGGATGAATTAGTAACTGGTGAAAAACAAGACACAAGCTGAGAAAATGATATGATGTACTGGTAGTGGAAGGAGGACCCCAGGATTTCCTCCTGACCAGCTAATAATATCGCAAGGAAAACAAAGGAAGACGTGACTATTCAGCGACCGTATGATTTTATTTTATCTCCGTGCTCTGGTTGAAATGACGAGAGTTGGCGATAAAGGAGCATGTTTAGCCCGGACGAAATTATAGAGTGGAGCAGTCGGAAGAATATATACTGATGCAATAAATATTTATTGGAGGGACAATTAAGGCATCTTTTCGCTCCGCTTTGATTTGTAACATCTTTTTTCCACCATGGACCGCATGCATTCAAGCCACCGCTTCTTCAACCGCAGACATCATCATCATTGCCTAAGCACTAATTATCATTAGGTAGTCTTTTCGAGCAGGATAAAAAATTCTCATATAAAAATAAACAACCTTCCCCACAACTGAACAAAACAGCCCAATCAAACAAATTACGTGTGTCCCTCGTCTCTTTCTCTCTAAATTCATAGCATACCAACTGATGTCTCCACCACCACCACCACCGACAGCCAAATCCAATAGTGGCTCATTTGTGCACAATCGCGTCTTTGAATCTCTCCTTTGCACACTCCCAAGTGCATCCCAAGTGCAAATAAACTGCTTATCAACCTTGGCATAAACGCCGAATCTTCAGTGCCAACAGCCTCGATCTCGTCTTCCTTGCCACTGTCATTATTGTATCTAAGTCACCATTACTTTTTCTGATACTCACGGAACGGAACGGCAGCCCCGAACTGTCAACACGGAGGTTGAATGACTTGTGACGACCAGATGTGGCCTGTTACGTGAAAAAGATGAATTTTCCATCAGGTTTGTTCCAAATCAGATACGTCCGTATTCAGTCCATGGGTATCAATAAACTGTGTGGAGTAAACAGTTACTATGGTTACGTTTATCATTTTTACGAACTATCAAACATGAGCCTGATTCTTTGTCTACTGCTAGTCCTTTGGGAAAGAGGCGGAAATCTGCAATTGTCACAACTCATGTTGTCTACTTTGTACATAATTACACCATGTTGAAAAATGTTTGAAAATGAGCTTCCTCAAAGCGTATGTAGATTCATCAAGACTTGGGTGAAATATTTGAAGAATTTTTATTTTCTACCAGTATTAAGTACCGTCTTAAAACTCCTCACAGGCTACTGAAAGGTAGCTTGGGGACACATTTTTGGAGTTGTTGCATAAGGATCGGGATAAGGAACGTTTCTGAAGTTCATCGGTACAGGAGTTTTACTCCTTAACCGGTGAGCGTAAATGCAGTAATTTCCCTTCTTACTCTGGGCATTTTAATAATTCGGTAATTTTAATCCTGTCCTTGTTTCTCTGTGGAATTCTCTTGCTGCAAGACACGCTAACTACTTGAAAATTGTTTGATGACAAGTGTACTCCGAAAAGAAGTTGGGTGCTCTCACAGCCGAGCATCACTGCTCTTTACATAGAGCAATGGGATGTGGATGAGAGTATGTGAGCATGCATGGCGTGTCGTGGCAGGACTGGTAAACTGACGAGGGGAATCGCACAAGATTTGAATAAGCATTGCGTCAAAAACCTTGACATTCATCCCTTAGGTTATTCTTGCAATGAATTGTCAAAAAGTCATTGGGGAAACTAAGAAAGATTGACGACCGTGCATCAAGTCATTGTGAGCATGGAGAGAGTCAAAACCGTATACTGAAATCGTTTCAAGTGCTCCTCACACAATCCCATAACTCGAAACTGTTTTTATGGCATGTGATAAGCCGGGTATTTTTCCTCGGGAATATTCCCCCTTCAACTGAAAATACTCTGTGGTTTTTTTTTCTCCTGGTACATGCTAGTTATCAAATTCTTCACTGGTTTTGGCAATCGGAGCAAAGAGTCTTGCTACTTAGTATTGTCATTTAGTTTGAGGCAAATATGAGTTGTGTGAAATTTATTTTCCCCACAAGTCACCGCCAGAAAGTCTGACAAATCAATTCATTGTGGAGCTCCTCTCCTGGCTCAACCCTCGCACAGGCATAAGTGTGTATGTATTCGACTCAATCACTCTTTCTGCTTTCACCGAAATTGCGGTTGACGTTTAACAATATTAAAAAGGGAAATTGTTAAATCTATAAGCTGATATGGACGCTCACGGAAGGAAGGATCCGGTTCGGAAAGCGACCGCCAACAACAAAAGGTATCAAGGGGTTGGAATGCGCAATAAGCTGTTAAAACATTTCCCTAAACCACTTGTCTCTTTCGCATAGACCTGATCGAAGGTAGGCTGAGCAATAAATCATAACAATTGCTCTTTACTTCCTTTCTCTGAAGGTCAACCCTTGCCGGCAATCACCTGGGAGATGGAGTTCCTCGTATGTAACGTGGATGAATGGTAATGTCAATTGCACTTATTCTCAACTCCAGGACTTTCGTCCACCCTCGGTAATATTATTTTTATTCATGTTTCATGCTAATAGTTCAAGTTGTGAGGATCTTGTGATCATAAGCAAAGTGGTCTTACCGTCCGAATTTTTTCGAAAGAAGTGGATGGTATGGACACATGGTAATGGCTCTGAAGCTCGAGCAGAGTCAAAAGCCGATTTGGTAGAAAAGATCTTAAAGCATGTTGCCCAATTTCGCGTTTTTGTACTCATGCAACATTAGTAGAAAGGAGGATAACATTCGATCACTTGTTCGCCTCTAATTTGCTCAAGCAAAGGGAAAGCAAGTACAGCTCAACGTCTCTATCACGTGCACACCATTCTTGTTCCTGATCAAGACATTGCGTGGGCGGTACCGGCCCAGTCAAGCTACCGTTGGAGCGAAACAAGCTTGTAATTAAGTATGTTTATCAGTTGGAATGACTTCATTCCAGGCACTCTAAGAGCAAAAGATGAATTGAGTTGAAAGCTAATGAAGTGAGACCGTTACAAATAGCCCGTTTAGCGTGATTCAGATTGAATTCCTCTGAAAGGTATTGAAGTTAGACATTCTTTGGCGCATCTGCTGCTCAGCCAGAAGTTGCTAACCCATTTCGAAAACGTCTTGAAAGCATAACCTTTAGACCGAAGAAGTGAGCAAGTTGGAGAAGAAACCTGGCTGAGAGTTAAGTTTGGAGCGTGTGTGAAAGGATGCAAAGGAGAGGAGGGATAAATTCTTGGTGCGGATTGCAAAAGCTGGGTTGAAACGTAAGATATTCTACTCGCGGCTCTGGTGGTTGGGAATTGAGTTGATACTTTTGGAAATGAAGCGTTTTGTAGTTATCCCTCGTCTTTGAGAAATTGCTCCCCGAAGCCGATGCAAAACTAGTGCGAGCATCATCATCATCATACGGTACAGATTCAAAGCTCGTCTCTCTTGCGAAAGTTCATCAGCGTGCTGGGCTAAAGAGCAATGGAGTTCATCAAGGATTTCGGAATGTGTTAAAGAGCCGTCCATTAATAGGGATTGAGGACCGGGAGAGTTCTGAACAGGCGTAAGGTAGTACCGTTACACGAGACTGGTATACGGATAGAGAAGTAGTATGGATGAGATGAGAGAAGGAGCTGCTACGACAATTTGAATAGAGGAATGTGTACATACAGTGTCAAGTATATGCATGCTGACATTAAGTTATAAGTTGCAGGAGAGAAAATCATGAATCACATTCAAAGCCAGGGATGATTGCTGGAGAAAAGGCGAGAGAATCTCGTGCGGGCTCTTCTTGCCTCATCTTCTTTTCTCGGCACAGATAAATGTGAGAGTGCGATAAGACATAATTTAAGTTATAGTAAACAGCTACACAATCTATCATCACAAAAGTAAGTCGGGACAAAGTTGGACGATCGCCTTTACATACAAATTTGGGAACTTGCTCGTCTTCTGTCTCCTGCATATCATCCTCATCTCGATCAAGGGAGAAAGGCAGGGAGAGCGGGTGAGAGTGAGAGAGAGACCATGAGAATAGAAAGTTGGGAAAAGAAAACGGGTTGAATTTTGAATTGGTCCGAAGAAGCAGTAGAAGAGAGAGAATAAGAAACTTGTGCGAAATACGAAATGTGAGCAAACCCCCGTCCACCAAAAGGTAGGTGAGTATATGCATTTCGCTGATGGATGCTGGCAATCTACCATGTACGATTAGAGATGTGGGAAAGTTGGTTCATTTCTGCTGTATATACTCCTTGTTGCTTTTGCCTTGCTCCTCCTTGCACATGAATTCTATTTACATATTTAACAACTGACTACCCAAACCAGGAAGATTTCTCAAAGAAAACTTTCAATCTCTCCTCCGCCGTCCAATTTATTTCTCCACGTCTTTGGTAAACCTGCAGCAAGCCAAAAAACTGGAGCGGTCCTTTAAATCACTCGTAGGCGACTGAGGGCAGTTCCGTCCGCATCCTCCGTCAGATAAAACGGGACACTGGTCTCCTCCTGTCCGTATTGTTATGGCACACTGTTGTGTACAAGAAGCTGGGATTTTAAACAAAGCCGCGGTTGGGAAATTTCTCAATCCATGGAAAGAGACAGAGAGAATGGATAAAGTGTGACGGACGAGGAGAAGTTCCGTTCGGCAATGAAATATATCGGAGATGACGATAAACTACGGAGGAAGGAGGAGCAGGACGAGATAAAGTGGGAAATTTAGCCTCCGAGTCCACACAACATGAGGAATGTGTACAAAGAAAATCGGAGATGAAGAAATAGAGAAGACAAGCAAGGGGAAGAAAGGATCGGAAAGAATCTTAAATCTCGTAGCTCAAAGGAGCCGAGCGGAGACATGTCCATGAGCAGGAGGTAGTCAAAGACAGGAAATAACTGTCGGGAGCTTGGATTAATTAAGATCACGTGCTCTAATCTATTCACACACAGGACTAAGTAACCAAGTGTACAACAGAGAGTCGGTCGAAATTCGAAAGAAAATGCAAATAAATTTATCACATTTTCAGCCAGAAACTTTATAACGTCCCATCCCTTTCGCTCCTCTCTTCATTGTCATCCTTACAATTAAGCATGAATTTCATCAAGAATCAAACCAATTTCCCTCACGGCCGTAAACTGGCTAAACTCCGTCCTCGTCAGCCTTATCTTTTGAGCTGATGAAGGACGTCGCCGTCAGCCCCGCTGTCTCTCTCAATGGCCGAGTCACATGGCCGGATCAAACACATTGGCACTGCCAATCTCATTGAGGCAGACAATACATAGGAGACAGGGAGGCGGGCCGGCGAGGAGAAAGCTGGGTTCGTAAAGGACCTCACGGGAACTTAATAGAGGATTCAACTTCTTTTACATCTTGCGGTCCGTCACAAGAGACTGTGGAAATCGCTTTTCTTCACGCTTCACATTCTTAACTTTTCCTCAAACTTTCATTTCCCCACGCACTTGAGCTAACCTCATAGGGAAATAAATTTCCATCCGCGATGATCACCCCCTTTCCCAACCTGCCGCTAGCCACGAACCGTCACTTTTACCAGCTGGTTCATTCAATTAATTTCAATATATTATTCTTCGATCCCGTTCCATATTCTCGCGGACTTTCTCCGTGAATAAGTTTCGTGGCAGAGAGTCTCTTGTACAGAGGACAGAACGATCTCACCTCGCCCTTAGAGGATGATGTATTCGGGGAAGATGGACAGGGTAGACAAACGAAAGGGAGCGAGACAAGACGCGGGTTCAGTGAGTGAGTGGAACGGCCCAGCGATTCAGCCTTTTGGAAGCCTCGAGTTTTTCAGACTTTGCTAAAGAGAATTTAGTGTCGATTGAGAGTTTTGGCTTCCTTTTCGTATGCGTAGATGAGGGTCATAAGCTGGAAATCGCAATTAATCCCAGCCTTGAATGGAAGCAGGACTTTCCCAGAAAATTAGATACTGAACCGACCCCCATGATTTACATGCTCAACCTTCCGCATAATAAATAAATCCACATTCAATTTAAAAAGTGATAGAACCTGCATGATTTCTCTAGCTTCTCTCTTTTAATTTCCCTCTCTCCCATCTAAACAGTTGTAGGAGAGTTTAAAAGTAAAAGTCTCTGAAGCCGTCTTTCTTTAGTTCTTCCAGCTACATACTTCTTTGTGTGATCTGTTTCAGAGCTTAAAAAGAAGCGCAGGAAAAGAATCCCGAGCTTTGATATTACAACAGCTCTCTGTGATTTCCTCATTCCAACTCTCAATTCCTGGCACTATCTCATTTCTGATTTCTGCTCAGATCTCAGGGCTCATTCATCTGCGAAGAAATAATTGATCCGCACACATTTCCCTCCTTCGTTAAGTCAAGCCGGCCCTTTCGACAAATCTGAGTCCCATTAACGAGAGCTAGATGAAATCAAGATAACGCACAGAACCAGCCCTTGACCAGTCACCCCAGAAAGGAAAGCGCAGCCTTTTTGCCATCACTTCGCATTGAACGAAGAATAGCTATACTAGAAATGCCCCCTCTAAAGAGCTTTTTCTCCGTATAGCCTTGTTTATTTATCCTCTTGATCCACTTCCACGACGTGAATCTTATATTTTATGCGCCCTAGTCCAATGGTGTTTCCTTTTTTCCCACCCAAAATGCTTTGGATACATGTAAAGGTACATGTAAGGAGTATAGGATCGCCAACTAGGCTCACTAAATCAGCAACCATTCAGTTTAAATTAATTCGCAAGCATCGTCTAAACGTTGCATGTACAATACCAAAATGAAGATCAACCGGACAGGAATCGTTACAATCTGCCGTTTCTATTCCGAGTGGCCATCCTTGTTCTAACAACACTTCGGGGATATAAGCATCAAAACTTGCATTTTAACCCAAATACTTATTCCTAAAGAGCAGTTCGACCTACGACAGTGGGAGTTGGTTTTTCGGAATCCTCGTCCCAAAATGGACCAAAGTAGCCGGGTTTGAAAAACTTCCTTGACAAAAAAATTTACATGCAGTTAAACGGGCTTTGGCGAAATGCAACCAAAAGCCATTTATTCTGAGCGAACGGCTGGACCTACGACATTGGGAGTTGGTTTTTCGGAATCCTCGTCCCAAAATGGACCAAAGTAGTCGGGTTTGAAAAACTTATTTCTCTAGAATGGTTTTACCTATGATCTTGGGAGTTGGTCCAATTGGATTCTAAGCCCCGTTATTCACCTCTTTAAATCCATATTGAAATGTACAGATAAATTGACTTTCCTCCAGAACTTACGCCATATTTTTTTAACTGTTATACGCTCCTTAAGAATAAGTATCACTTATTTGCAAAAACTAGGATTGCAAACTAACAACCATTCTCGATTTTTTGAACTGATAGATTCAATACATTTGCTTTAGCGTTCCTTTTGAGACCGATACTGTTGCAATTTAAGTTTTGCTTGGAAACGCAAATATTTTGTTTATCCGTCACAGCCATTACTAGCTCGGAGGAAACTCGGTTTACGAATGATAATTACGTAGATTACGGATACTCAACATTAATACTAAGCATAAGCAAACTAGGGAGCAGAAGCGCCAAGTATTTTACACACGGCTGCTTAAAATAGGAAGAGATGAGCACGGTGAAAGATCAGAAAAGGGGGAACGATAGCGAAAGACTTTTCTTTTGATCTCGCACAGCACTGAGCTACAGAACCAAGTGCTAGCTCTGTGATCGTCGTTCCTGCTAGGAAAATCCATTACATAATAAAAAGATATATCTTTTCATTAAAATCCTTCGTTCCTAATTCCTACACTCATGTTTTAAAAAACTTCATCAATTTCTCCACTTGAGCTCATGCTATCCAGGCGAACACCCTGCTTTGGAACTTCCACTCCCGTCTTCGCTCAGCATTTCTCCTTTCCTTTGCTTTCTCCAGGAACGAGTTTGGTGCATCCACCGGCACTTTCTTACCGCTTCCAGGGTAGAAACCATGCAGCTCTTCTCCACAGTTCATGCTCTTTTTTCCTATCTCCAACTAATCAAATTATCAGTCATTCCTGTCGCCCCGGCTCTTCTCATTTCCCCAGACTTTTAATCGCAACCAGTTGGTAGGTCATCTTCTGATATTAATTCATTAAAAATGTTTTCTCAGCAGTCACACTCTCTCGTTCCAACTTTCCTCAGGCAACATCCATATCTTCTGCTTTTCCGCTCACTGAAAAACTCCACAGCTTCGAAGAACTCTTTCTTTCAAGGTGATCGTCATTTGCTTCCAACCTGTGTGTTGGCGTTGGCAAAATAAAATGATCAGCATAACCTAAAAGGAAACTGAACTCATCAATTAGTATCACTAATCATGAATCTCCCTCACGAGAAAAACCGTTAGAAACAGAAGTCTGTTAAAAAACCCCTGCCTGCTTAAGCCTGAGCTACAATATCTAAGCATTCTTTTTCTCCTTCATGTCATCCGTGTTTGAGACTCGGAACACTTGATATCTTACAATAATTTCATTGCGCAAGGGGTGTGGTCGGTGGTGTAACGGTAAGGAGCCTCAATTGGCCTTGATGGCACTCGAAAAGAGCAATTCATGCATCGGATTCAATGATTCAATAACGGCCGTTCGAAGCCCTATACAAGTTTAAACTAGAACGGAAGAAATGTCTCAGTTCGGAAGTTGCGTTGCTTTTGACACAAGGACCGGATGGAGGCAAGTGGCAGTTATCACACTGCTAATAGTAACTTATGACTTGAACTGATAAGGAACGGAAATGGAATCCGAACAGCATCACCTTTAACTAATCGCCATTGTGTTTGCACTTATTCTGATTACCTTTGCTGCTACATTAAAGATGGAACGTTGTCCCTACCAAAGCCGTTAGTTCTCTCTCTATGCTACGTTTTGACATCATTGACTCAGTGTGCAGGTGACGGTAAAACGAGAGCAATGAAAGAACTGCGAATTGCATAAATTGCTATCTACGATCCCTCGAATATAGTGCAACTTGTTGATGATTTGAATTTTCTCCCATGTTAATGCCGCTAATACTAAGGTCCACAACGACTTAGAAAGTAGGAGGAACCATGCAGCACAAATTACAATCCTGTTTGACTAGTTTGAATGGCAGCAAACGTTACTGTTTCCAAGAGCCGATTGTCTGGTTTGTACAGTCGATTTGTATTGAGGAAAGGGTGTAGAATTGCACAGTTGTAAGCAGTGAAAGGGAGAGACGAGAAGAATACTCTTATTTGTTCTCGTAGGAAGTCGTTGCGAGAGACTCGTCCGCAAGACAGAGATGATGAAGAAAGAATGATGAGGGACAAATCGAATTACTGCTGGTAACGACAAGGCGGATACGCACAGAGGGAAGAGCAAGTACTGGAAGTCAAAGTCGTCAAAGAGAGGAAGAATAAAAAAAGATCGACTAGAAATTAATTCGACAAGGAAATTCCTTTGTCAATCATTCATTGAGACGAATACGGAGGAAGAATGGTGGAGGCGGGAGTGAACCTCATGCTCCCATGTAGACCCTCTCCGTTTTCTTGTCATGCAAACTGAATTACAATAAATTGCCCTCCAACTTCTCACTCATTCAACAACTAATTTCGCCACAACCTCCTGCAAGTACACAAATCAGAAACCCCCTCTCCTTGTGTAAATAACGGGACTGGATTGGGATTCAACCGTCCTCCAACGATTCTACTCATATCAATCAATTCGCAGCTCTTATAAGAATTGCAGATAACCAATATTCCCGTGGCAGATATTCTGCCGTGTTCTTCTTCCTTGTCTCAGCCTTAACTAGCTTACTTTAGTTATCAAGCCCAAGAATTAAAACACCTCCGGTGTAACGTAACGAAACCGGTGCTTGCTCATACGCTAACGTTCGCATAACTGTCAAAACTCTAGCGCTAACGAATCCACCAGAAGGCTAATGCAAGTCCAGAAGATCATGGACAGCTGATGAATGATTTGAGGAGCTGGTGAAAAATTACTTTTCGTTCCTGTACGGATGAGAGAAAATTTACCGTGGGAACCTCCGGTAACGAAGATAGAGCATCGTGTACTTGTCTCTGTTACTTTTTGTACTTTCGGCTGCCTCCTCATCCCCGATATGAACGACAGGAGGATCTCGGTTCCGTACCACAGAATTGCTATCGTTCCATGAGTTTTGCCAGCCTTTAATGCAAAAAGCATTCGATCCTACTTATTACTCACTCATCCTTTGGCGAAATGTGCCGGTGGAGCTGACAACTCCTCCAATTCCGATGGCCTGAGCCTTGGAATTGAAATATTTCACTCGAGAAGTTTCTCAATCCAGGCCGTAATCGGCATATTGCATAAGTTGTCAAACGTTGAAGGAAATAAATGAGACGATTGAGGAAAAACCCACAAAGGAAACTCAATGTAAACACAGCCGGCAGATGGTCAAGGCATCCCCGCTAAGCTCAGATCTGCTGTTGTGTGCAAACGAATTTGTTATCCATGCACTCCTCCATAAGTAGTTCAACTTATGACGAAGGCGTTACGCACAAATAAGCTGTACGTAATTACATGTAGTAAAATCAACGACGCGTACACATCTTTCAGTAGCGCAATTACCCTACGAGTCTACCGAGCATCGTTGGTAGATGACGGTCATGCACCGCAGCTCACCACGGAGGTGTATCTTGAAAGCTTATATTTTGGTTCCTGGCTACAAAAAAATAATATCTCGTAGGGTATGAAGACAAAGTTCCGAATTCGATACGCACAGCGTTGCTCGAGAGTCCGTCAACTTTTACTACGAACAGTGAACATCTTCTCGATTGCACGCCACCGTAAATGATCTGTGGAGCGAGATTCTCAAGGTGTCTAGAAAAACAAAGACGGGGTAAAAAATTAAAGGAAAAATTAATTGTTCACGTCATCCATCTTATTTGTCATTATTTCTCTTTGATCTCCCTAGCAGCATTTCGAGAATCCTGTCTTGGATTCCTTTCCTCCAAAGCTTCTCACCGCCATATCCCAGTCGCTCCACTTACTTCGTTACTTTGTTTCACAAAATCCAAAGCCCTATTACTCGTCATTCGGCTCCTTTTTTCACACTTTTACAAAACACATAGAGGCCGGCTGTGCACTTTGCCGATATGGTCTCAAAGCGGTGATGATTTCTTCGTTCGTGTGTCAAAAGATCCGAAGCAGTAGTGCGGATTACGGAACTCATCCATCTGAAGGGAAAATGCCAACTATCGTTTCAAATGTTAGCGCCGCACGCTTCCTTTCAAGCCTTCGTATGGATAAGATGTTTAATCGCTCTTAAGCCACATCAGGGTAGGTTGCCACTCTTTCTTCAAAGAATCGGACCTGCTAACTTGTGCCAATATCGCTCAGCTCATTTCTGGCACCACTATGTACACACGAACATCTACAGTTAAGCGAAGCCTAACGACTCATTGGAGGAACAAAGGATTGATTCATTCTCAAAACTGAGCCAAGTTCTATGCATAAACTCGTTCGGAAAAGGAGGAGACGTTAGCAGTTAGCGCACCAAAGGTGAGTGGTGGAAACGATTTTCGATCACGGCCCATAGATTCAGGTAACGAAGCGAGAAGCGCCGCAATTAGATTTATTCCACGAGAGTAGCAATTGACAATGTCTCGCTGATAATCTTTCGTTTCGGTCTGCATCAGCTGTCACGGTAAATACGATTGACTGGAGGAAATAACAATTGCTGCTGGCTAATGATTCTACATATGCTCGAGTCGAGAGCTTCTCTCATTCCTTCCTGATACACCATACTTGTTCATCCTGCTTCCCTCGTGCACCTTAATGCACCTTCTTGGAAGAGGCGAAAGCTAGACAAATAGGTCTAAAGAGGTTGATAAAAGGGTGGAGGTGCGGGCGGTTGGTGTTTGTGGGTGTAGTACAAATGGATGGGGTTGGAGTGGAAATAGTGCGGTGTCGGTTGTATATAGTAGCGGTGCGGCGATTATAGCGTGAATAGATTTTCCCATGAATGATGTCTCTTACTCGACTCGAATCTCATCAGAATGGAAGCACCACTTTGACTCAATTTTCCATAATCTAGTTTCTCCCTTCCGCCATTAATGATCTCTTAAATCTGAGTCGCAACCGCGCTAACCATGACTTTCTGTCCGGTCCTCCGTCATGTAATTTTTCATTCCATTATTCCGACAGGTGCTTTACTTTACCAATTCATATCCTCCTCGTACTCCTTCTACTGAGCCTGCCGTATAACTACAGTTACATCAACTTTTCATCTTGGTGAGACTCCGCGTCAAAACCATATCCCCGTCCTCCGCCATGTCGTCAAACTTTACCTTTATTGCCATTCTGGCCATTATTGCTTGACAAATATTGCGAAAGTAGGCTGGAAATGTTTGCTCCCATGGAAAGTCTTTTATGAAATATGCATTCTGCCCACCACATCCCGCCAATCATTGGTAAAACTCCGTTTCAGTCTGCCAATAAGCTGAATAGTTTATCGTAAGTGTCCCGTTAACAAGTATAAAAGCTTCATATTAACTTGATCTGCCATATTGCGACAAGCTACAGATAGACAAAATTATGACGATTATTTATGCTGTTGAATTAGTTATTTTCCTCATCTTCCCAGCTATACCTCGTGTCATCAATGATTTTGTGCGATATGCAGCAAGTTCCAAATGACAGCAGTGTGATATGCATGTCTACAAAAAAGCTACCGTTGTTTTACCACAAGTATGCGGGAGCATCAAAACATTGTGTGATAGGTATCAGACGCCGTTATCGGTGATTTGAGCACGGAAATGAGCCTACCCGCTAGTACTTGTTGAAAAAAACCAGTGCCGATGATGCACTGAACATGAAGTGGTTTTCACGACGTCAGTTCTCTGGCTCCCTGATAATGATTTATTACAGATGATTTCCAAATGGTTCTAAATGGTCGGACATGAGTTTTTCTAATTTTCTTTCTTTCCTACGCATCTCACT
>VRMD01000785.1:0-21793 GCA_009872375.1 Sminthurides bifidus | reverse complement strand
CCACGGTTGCTAAATCGCGAGTTGGTAACCTTTGCAAAAAGTTAATTCGCAAGAACTGTCAGTTAAGGCAAATCGTGAAATTAGATAATGGCGGCAAGAGATTCGAACGTTTTGTGATTAATATCCTGTAAGCAATCCAATTCCTGAGAATTTCGGTATGGCTATCAACCTTATAGCAGTAGCTAATTTATCGGGAAGACGACCGGAGAAGGAACTTGAACTTGTTTTATCTCAATGTTTGCACCTATTCTGTCGTCTATGCTTTTTCTGTGATAGCTAATTATTCTCAACTTACTGTGTTTTACGGCAGGGACCGGTGTGTAACTGCGACCTGCTCCGCGAATGTTTCTCAATGAATAAAATTAAGGAGTTTGTACTTTGGTTATGCTACACATGTAACTTGATCCCGTTTGATTTTTAATTTCCATGGTAACAGACGTAATATTGATTCCTAGCAGGTGGCATTTATCAATGTAAAGCTCAAAAGGGCAACGCTCTTAGGGAACAAGAGCACTAATGCTTACATATTAGCCATTAATCTGCAAATGAGTTAAGTCAAGAATATTCTAAAATAATAAAGGTGCTTAGTTCTCAGGGAACAAGTAAGGTGAGATTTCTGATGAAATTGGATTCGAAAAGATATGTTTGCGGGAACGTTTTGGCCACGTGCTTGTTTTGAACCACTTTAACAACCATACAATATCGTTTTTATCACACGAAGATCTCCTAGTGACTTGACACATTGCGAAGAGAAAGCTGACAAATGGCCACGCTGTTGTTTAGCAATATTGCGACGAATCTAGCTCATTGCCAATGTGACCACGACCAAATGCGTAGCAATTACTCACTAGGGGTTTGACAAATCGGCAAAACACTCGTTCTCTACCTTGGCCTTAATGTAAAATCTGCGAGTGTTTCATTCTTAAATGTGGCAATGAATCATGCACCGAAAAAGCATGATGGCCGAACAGATAAAGGTCCATTAACAATATATAAACCTGACGTATGACGTGCTTACGCTGTTGTTAGCTTTTACTACTTGTCCTTTCATTCTCTCCGAATGGCGTCATTTTATTTATCAACAAAAGGTTCGGACCTGATGTGACCTTACGTAATCTTTATGTCCTAACCACATAATGCACAACGAGTAATTCCGATGAATGCTTTCACTCGGACTTCAAATTGCAATTTACCGTCATGGAAATGGCAGAAAAAAGAGCGTTGGATCTATAGGCTTTTATTATGAGCTTTTTAGCCATCATAAAAGTAATGATTAACGATATTTAAAAGAATCTATTTGATTGATTAAATTTTCTTTTAGCTCAATAGCAGCCAGATCACACTTGTGACGTTGGAGTCAGTCAGCAGTGTGGTCTAGTTCAGGTACAAAAGTGGCGAAGAGTCACCCTACTACGAAAATCAAATAATAGGAGTCTCAAGTTGAAACAAATTGAATATTGAATGACAATCTCTTATCTCAAGTCACTGTTTACCGCAAAATACGCTCAAGTTCAAGCTTTTTAGACGACAGAGACTTTGAGAGGTTGACACTTGTAGATGAATTACTTGAACGAAGGCAATCAGGCGTTGAAACTATGATTATTTTTGTACACGTCGATATACGCCCTCGATCCTCTTCGTAATGCCAGGTCTAGCTTGGCCACATCCAACGGCTCGACGTTGTCATTGACATCGATGATCCTGATCTCAGGTACTAGAATTAGCGAAAGAAATTTTTACAAGAAGGGTCAGCGTATTCCAATGTTTCGGCGTACAAGCTCTTTAGCTAACTTCTGCTGCTCATGGCAGAATTAAATTGCCTGTAAAAGCTCTTTGGATTGGCGCCTTGATACAGTTTGAACACAATGATTTACTTACTACTTGGAGTTGGCGATATCTTTCCTTCCATGTGCGAGTCACTCTCCGCATAAGATACACAAATTCTCGTTGGAATTACACCTGGCCTTCCTTCGTTTGTAGACAGGACAGCATGGACAAAGGGCGCAAAAAATTGTAGCGACGAAGGCAACCACGACAGAACCTACACCGATTGCCAGTAAAGGAATCCTGCGACCAATAAAAAGACTTGTTACTCTCAAGTTGGAAAAACCAAATTAATGTATAGAACAAAGGATTTTCACTGAAAACTTACACCGGAGAGAGGTTGCTTTCACTACTGCGTCCTTCATCTGCTGCTGAGCTTCGGACTATGAGAGCTGCCAAAAATACTGCAGTTTCTAAACGCAAGATGAGTCCACGTCCCATTTCGAGCTTGGAATAAGATAATGCGAATAAATACACTTAAACGTAACAGAATTAGCCTCAGAATATGAGAGCTGCCAAAAATACTGCAGTTTCTAAACGCAAGATGAGTCCACGTCCCATTTCGAGCTTGGAATAAGATAATGCGAATAAATACACTTAAACGTAACAGAATTAGCCTCCCAATTGCAGGTCAATATGGCACAGAATTTGACCACGTAAAAACTGAACAGATCTTCGCTTCAATCTCAAACTGGAGCAGTTCAAAGGAACTTATTCCAAATCAAAGAATTGAAAAGGTAACCGGCAAAGGAAGCAGCCATGATGGTTTTTTGTCAGGTTTGGAAGTTTTTCCAGAATTAGCGCGATTAGTACTTGACAGAGCTGGATTTGAACTTGAACTGGATTGACCGTATAGACTAGTGTTGTAAATTTTAAGCTACAAACATCGAGTCATATCTGCCGATCACAGGTGCGCAGAAAATCAATATGGAATCAGTCTGCAGTTTGAATCGATGGGTGAAAACAATTGTAAATGCCGGTCGCTCTGTCCCAGCTTATCAGATAAGGTGGAAGATGTACACCTTTCGTATTTGCCAGTTATTAAGTGATCTTGAAGAGGCATTGGGATTTTCAAAGCAGTCATTGGTGGATCATCCAGCATATCAAATAGCAGTAATGACATGAGATAATGTCAACCTTAAAGAGAAAATTGATTGATTGATAAGAATACTTAGACTCCTGATTGTTCGTCAGGGAAGGTGGTTCCAAGAACAGGAGGAATGCCACTCACTTATCAGGAACAACTAATCAACAATCAGTGCGCAGCATGCACCTTGGCATTGTCTTATGACCATAGCCCTATCTTGGTTTGTTCTTTCTTGTTCGGAGGTGTGATGGCATGCTTAACTTCCTGTCATCGGCGGATTCGAATGCATTGATTTTATGATGCTGAATCGGTTTACGACAAGACCAGTTTTCTACCTTCATGTTTCAATTTAATAGCTAAAATTATCTTGAAAATACTTGCTAGTTTATACAAACTCTTAATCTTAACTAATAATACGATCACGGGTTTGTTACGACGAAAACAAATGACACAATTAGCCATGCATTCCAAATTCAATTAGAAGCCGAACTTTCGTCAACCCATGGCGAACTTTCGGCAAATGGAAGAGCCTATTTCGCAGCTTCATTATAAGCAGGCTGCCGTTGGTAAGCGTTCTGAACCACGTTGCCAGGGTAAGGAGGAGGTGCGGAAGACATTGTCTGCGCCACATAAGGACCATTGACTTGCTGGGTGGAATAAGGGTATCCAGGTGGCGCTGCTGTTCCTTGCACAAATGTTTGCTGACCTGGTTAGCGTATCGATAGTTAAAACTTTAGTCAATAAGTTTTTGCAAGTGCAATTATAGCAGTTCGGTTGCCTGTATTTGAATCAGCTATTAAAAGATGGGCTTGTAATTGCCAATTTCGGTCTGTAGTTGACTTACCGCCGGTATTCACTGCATAAGTTGGTCGTTGCTGCTGCTGAGACATGGCCATTCTTAGGGCCGTGGCTTGCTGAAGTCGGCGTTGTTTGCTGAAAGGACAGCAGGCGCAGTACACGCAACAAAGCGCAATTCCTATACAAATTAATACCGAGACTCCGATGCTAACTCCGTAAACTATTCTGTAATACACCAGAAACAGAAAAGTTGAATTGCTTTTAAAAGCGGACAGGATAAAAGTGATAGGGGTGGTTATGACAGGAGAAGTGAACTTACGCCACCGTACTGTCGTCAATTTCAAGTTCGTCGTCATCTCTGTCAGCCTCCACGAATTTTGCACCTATGCACAACACTAACGCGTATATAAAAAGCGTTTTCGTTTCCAAAGCCATCCTAGTATTCTTCCTCGGGATGTTTTCTAGCTATTTTTCCCTATTTTAATACTTGTAACTTTTCCCTAATATCACAACCGCTGACTAGCCTTTAGCTCAATATAAAGGAGGAAATGGAAACTATCTCCATCAATGTGCGATCCCGGAAAGACAAACATATGCAGTAGGCCAGAAAGTAACTCAGCAAATGTTCCGAGTAAATGCACTAGTTTCTGGGTGAAAGCAATCTAAAGTCGTGACATTGAAGATAAGCCATGTCGGACCTCTTTCTGCAATGCGCTGACTGCCTTTTTTATAGATCAGATATCAGTGCCGATGCACACTTTCCAGTTTCCCCACTAGTCATGAATGGTGAACGGAGATTGCGGTATACCTGAGTGGCTTTTTTGCTGACGTACACTTTTCAGTTTCCCTATCAGTCATGAATGGTGAACGAATATTGTGGTATACCTGACCATTATCTGACACTATTCACTGGCTATTACGAGCATGCAAATCGGATGGGCATCATCATACACTTCAACGACAATACTCCTTGCTTTTCAAGCGTGTTAAATACTACCTGAATGCCTCTTATAGAGGATTCATGAACGACACTTAACTTGAGATAAAAATGCTATCGTGCTGATAACCAGCAAGAGAACTGTCACAATGGACTCAAATCCAGTTGACCAGGTAAGCATTGCAGCAATCATGTCAATTCGAAAAGTACAAGATGGCGAAGGCTGATATAAAACGTGAAATGCACAATAAAACGCTTCAACTGGATTTTATTGTAAAAAACAATGTGATCTTTCCGCCATACATTGATTTGCAGCTAATTGCTAATAATTGACGGCTTCACAGTTTCCAGTCTTCAAATTCACAAATCCCATCATATCCCGACTGCCGAATGATCTTCGGAAGCCGGCGCAGTGGGCTGAGATGGCACTGGCGAGGCGGAGTGGCCAACATATCCATGAATCTGCTGACTAGGATGAAGTTGCGGACCTTGTTGTCCTTGCTGGGAAAAAGATGTGGCTGCTTGCCCTCCAACTTGTAGACCTGGATTAACTATAATGGAACAGTCATTAAGAGAGATAAATACATTTAATTTCATTTTGATTTTAGCTTAACAATCATGGACATGGCTGGGTAGGCAATATCGAGCATGGAATCTGATTTTTCTGCTCGTGACAGAAGCAACGAAAAAAACTCACTAGAGGTGACATGTATCCATGTGTAACCTACCGTAGCCAGGTTGATAAGGCGCAGCCTGCGATTGCTGTGCCATCTCCATTTGGGCCTGCAACAACGCTTGGGCCCGACGTTGTCGTCGTTTGAACAATGGACAGCATCTACAGTAAGCACAGCAGCCTACAATCGATGCTGCTAGTAGTACCACAAATCCGACAACCAGTCGGCTGGAATATTCAAACAATTCAATAGTAACAAAGCTATGTGTCAAACGTGCCTCTCTAAAATTGTTTGCTTACACTCAAGTCAGAAACGAAAGGGTAAAATGTGCTCACATTTGAAGTACATCCATATCGTCTCTAGGCTCTAGGTCAATTGAGTCCTTCGCACGTACACTTCTGGTGCACATACACAAAACCGCAACAGACACAACTATCCCCAGGTACTTTTTTGCGGTAGGCGCCTTTATTTTGACTTTAAAAACGACAGTGGCACTAGTTGACAGCAGATTCGTTGACGGAATCACTGCACTGGTCTTTTGCCTCCTCTCACCTTCTGTGCTTGGTGAACACTATTCGCTCGAGGCTCTACGTGGGCACCCGCTCCTCACAATTACTGTGTGACCACTTGGTTCCATCTCCAGTTGAACGATGTTTAGAATAGAATTCCGATTTAAAATCGGTTGTTTTAATTTCATCATCATTGAAGGTTCCGATAAGTAATTCTCAATCAACTGACGCTACCCTTAGATGCAAATACTTAGAGTGGAAAAGGGGTACAGATGTCTTTTTGTGCCTCAATTTATCATCCAAGTGTTTAAATCAATGAATACCTTGTCAACTACAATCCGAACGATGGTTGGGCAAAACTTGTTTTAAAAGATTGATGGTCCAACGAGTAAGGAATTAGGTCCCGTTATGGATGAGAGAAGATAAGATAAGACATTTCATGAAGATCACTGGTGATGAATTATTGGCAGAAGTCATGCACATATTGGTAGATAAAGTTAAAGGCGGCCTTCTTTATAACTAGTGTTGACGAGACCTTTGGTTTGGATTCTATACGATTTCATCAAGGTAATTTTCACTGTCACATTATTAAATGATACGTGATGATGGCACGTGTTAAATCTAAACACGCTTTCTACTCGACTTCTTGTCCAAGTTCTTAACGATGTCTGCATGAAATCGTACGTTTTGTCATGCAGATGTTCTGTTCAGTGAGTGTACCTTGTCATTTGCAATCCGATAGAATGTTGGACAATACTTGCTTTTAAACCAGTGATACACAAACGATGTAAGATATGCAATGGAATGACAAATGTGGAAGTGGGTAGATTAGATATGGACATTTTTTTTATGAAGATAATAAACTAAGGTGCCAATGGGCCACCTTTTAACCACAATCAATTTTTAAGTTTAATAGAGAAAAGAATCTCATCGTTTCATTGTAAAAAGTATTAGCTAATGCTACGGTCCTAGGAGCTCTTCTACAAAAGCTTGTACTCGCAGTTATTGGGCCTACAAAACGTTCAACGTTACCTTGGCGAATTCTTACGTCAGATGCAAGGGCACTATTTCTCTGTTTCTTTGTCAGAAGGCTGAAGTTCGTAAGAATTCTGAACCACGTTGGTTGGATAAAGGGGCCTTGATGCCTGTGTCGCACTAGGGCCGTTGACTGACTGGGCGGAGTTGGGGTACCCTTGGAGCTGTGGCGCTCCTATTACAAGTGATGGCTGACCTGAGAACGCTGTATCGAAAATTGAACAGACTCAATCAGTTCAACAAGCATATCTATCATACCTAAAGTAGTTCTGGAAGTTTTTCAAATACTGTGAAGAAGTTGTCGATAGGACCCTTGCTCGAAAGACTGTCCTTTCAATTGAGAGATTTGACATGCTGAAAGCGGACTTACCACCGGTATGTACTACATAGTGTGTTGCTTGGCGTTGAGCCATAGCCTCTCGCAATGCAGTTTGACGCTTAAGTCGACTTTGTTTACTGAAGGGACAGCAAGCGCAGTATATGCAACAAAGCGCGATTCCTACGCATATGAACAACGGAATTCCGATGCCAGCTCCGAAAACTATCCTGTAAAGAGTCATCAACTTTGCACAGTTTCCAAAAGGGGATAAAATAAAAATAAAACAAAAGTGTCCTGCCAAAAGACTGAACTTACGCCAGAGCAGCCCCGTCACTTAGTTCGGCTTTTGCATAATCAACAACGATGCAAAAAATTAACGCTGATATCAACGGGTTGGGTCGGATTAAAGGGGCCATCTTAGTTCGTTAAAGTTTTAACTTTTACCGAATTATGGTGGAATAAATGTTCTCAAGTATTCGAATGGAGGTGCTCTATTAAATGCATGGCTAGCTATCTGCGACTCGAGAGATATTGGAAAAATCTAATTGCAAAACGAGTGATGCACAAACGATTGTAGATATGAGACAAACTGAGCGTGAAAGCGATAAGATACGGTCAATTAATTGTAAGATGACTGGCACTGAACTACTGGAGGAAGTCACGGTGGTAGATAAATTTCGGTCTTTTTGTTCCATAGCGTTAACTTTACCGTCAATTGGAATCCATCGAATGCAACAAGGCCATTTTCACTCCCACATAATTAAAATGATACGTGATGATAGCACGTGTTAAATCTAAAAGTACGCTTTCTTATCGACTTCTGATCCCTGGTTCTAAACGATTGTATGAGATATTATTTGCGACAAAAATGCTGTACATGAAGCTATACAGGGTCAAACATCATTCAAACTCACACTAATTTACAACAAGCTCACATTCTTGAAAACCTTTCATCAGTCATTCTCGCGTCATTACCTTATCTCAGACAGTTATCATCCAAGAGCAGAAACATCATTTCTTCACCTATGCGAAAATGGTACAGTATTATAAAATGTTTATCATAGTTTTTCAAAGTTCTATTACATGCATTGTCTATAAAGACAGCTTAATCTTCCTCAACGTTAACCGGGACACAATGTCCCCAAACGAGTTAAGCAGCTGTAATTGCATTAGATTACGCCGGTGGTTTCTTCTCATTCTTTGGCGGCGAATCCGGCGGCTTGGGACAAAAACTCCAGAACTTTTCCCCCTTTCCGAAATCATTCGCCTTCTTCAATCGTTTCAGGAAGCTTTTGATTCAATGTCTCCGGAAGAAAAGCAGATGCCACCACCCCAATGAAGGACATCAGCCCCAGAATTAAGTACGGCCCGGGTGCATAAGACTGACCCTGTAATAACATCATAATTACGCCACTATTCATAGCCATAGGAAACTTTTACTGTTGTTCGTAAAAGTTAAAGGTAATTAGTAGTACAACTTACCACGTAAATGATGTAAGGAGCGCTGATACTAGTGGCGCAAGCGACCGTAGACGCGAAGCCACTTCCGGTTGACCTTCAACTGCGTAGGCAGTACTTCCGCAGCTTGCATATACACCACGAGGAAGGTCAAGGTGACACAGAATCTAGGAGGAAAAAGGTTGGATCAATTCCTTTAAAATGCTAAATCAATACTTCCTGTTTCTCGAAATGACAATTTTCAATAGTGTCAGGCCAATAAACGCGGATTTCTTACTTAGCCACCATGATACATCCGGTAACCACAGATCCGTAATCAGGATGCAAGGCCGCAGCTCCTGCGGCAATGCACGTGATCATACAACAGGAAAAGAAGGAAACTTGGGTCCACCGTCTTCCGATCTTGTCTGCCAAGTATCCGCCCAAGCCACCGGCAGGAACTTCGATTATTGCCAGGATGAAAAAATTCATAAACGGATTGCCGTTTAGTTTGGAGGCATTTAGCGTGATTCCGTAGTAGACCACGTTGTTCATCGCCCTGGAAAGGAGAGAGTCACCGTTAGTTGTCGTCATGGCAACGCAAATCTATGGATACTGCACTACAGGCTCATGGAATTTCCCTTACCAAGATATCGTTACCAAAATCGTATTCTTGGCCAAACCCCAAGTCTTGAAGAGAGTATGGAAGCCGACATTTTCACTTCTGATCAGATGGAGAGCGTACAGCTTCTTCAGCATGGACTCCAGTGGGTATTTGTTCAACCTGTCTGTGTTTCCGTTATCCTCTGCGATTTTTCTCACTACTTTCTCAGCTTGTGCAATTTTCCCTTTGGAAATCAACCAACGAGGAGACTCTGGCATGAACCACCAGTAGAGCATAAGGGCAATCCCTGGCACAGAGGTGATGATTCCGAACAAAAGCCATTTTCTCGTCAACCAAGCCAAAAACGGTAATGAGGCCATGCCGAACACCCAAATCATCCAGGTGAAGGAGTAAATCCAGGCTCGGTAATCTGTTATTTGTAAAATGAGTTTAGCTTATCTTGTTCACTTATAGAAGAATCCTAATTAAGTGACAGCTTTTCAATATGTCACTATTTGAGTCCCAGCACAATTAGTAATTAGTGTTTACCGGCTGCTTACCTTTGCCACTGCTCTCTGCTGCAATCATACAAGGTGTGATGTACATCATGGGGAAAGCGGTGCTCAACAAGAACTGAGAGTATTACGAAAGGGATGAAGTATTGAGGTATCGCCAGACTCAGAAGACGCAAGCCGGAGTTCAGAAGTGTGGTGAGGAAAAAGATGGGCTTTCTTCCGAATCTGAAAACGAAAGTCAGGGCTGAGTCTCCTAGCAACCGAAAGAATTCTTTGCTACTGACATTACAACAATTGCAAAGTCATCACTGAAATGCAGAAATCATATGTATCAAATTAGAAAACTCACGTGTCTGATGCATAGCCAAAGAAGATTGATCCGACAGCGTTGCCAACAGCAATTAACGTCAGAGTATTCGTAGCATATTGAGATCGATCACAAACCCAGTTAAATTCACTAGGGATTGTGTTTTCGTAATGCGTTTTGTCGTAGTCCCAGCCATAGGCACATGCCGTGGTTTCGTTATATGCCTTGTACATTTCACACGCACTGTACCTTTCTATTCCGTCCAGACCAATGGACCTGGAATCGCAAAAAGTGACTTCAGCAAAAACTTCAAAATATTAATAGCCATCGTCACATGCTACTTTCCTCTTCGTCTTGTCCACCTCCCAACGTTTTTAGTATGTGGGGCCTCTAGCCTCTATCACCAGAGAACGTGCAGCAAGGTAATGCAATCATCGCAATGCATTACCGCTAACGTTATGTCCAACCCCAGCCACCGGTAATGAAATTCTCCCCGACTTCAGGCTTTTCGGTTTAAGCCGTTTGTTTTCACAACAAGGTGAATGACTAATTAATTATCAGGAATAGGAACGACTTACCTGGGAACAGTGTAATTTTTCCACATTTCTCATACTCGTCGCATTATCTCTGCCTGGAACATGACACCAGTGATCTGGCTCCGACAACATGAAAATAATATTAAGTGTTAAGATGGGTTCTAGGGCGATTATCGGACTGAGGACCGCGTAGAGTAAAAACTTTTGAAATCTTCCTTGGGGTCCCACCACCTCCAAAATATCGTCGAAGTCCTCATAGTCTCCACCAACACCCTTGTGGTTTCCCTGAAAACAAGCCAAAGGTTCGAATTATTACACCGAATCTCCCAGTTGCTCCAATCTCCCACATGGTTCACATTTACCGAATTGAAAAGTTAAACCACAGTTTTCTTAAAATCAACTCACAGGCCCGTGTTTCATTTTACGTCAGATTTAGAATGAATCAGACTGTGTAAACTTAACGTAATTTAAGAAAACAATCCCAACCCATCCGACCCCACAGTCGGCTTCGTCTTAACTAACTTTATTCTGATTGCATTCAGCACATTTGCATTAAAAATAGCACGGATTGCATCGTTGCCAAACTTCATTTAACCTTCTTGCTTTAACTACCACCGTATTCTCTCTCATCACTCGTCATTCATCCTTTCGTATTCGTAGTTGGGAAGCTGAAGGTTGATTTCCTTACTAGTGAATGTACGCTGTCGCAGTTACTGACCTTAACAGTTTCTACGTAAACTGCTAACTGTGTACGCATGACAGCCACCAACAACACCAAGACATAGTATCATATTTGCATCGAATTTTCCACACACTCCAAACGTTTCCAATTATACAACTCCATTTAAAACTTACCATCACCAGGGAAGCCCTGCCTGAACGTCGGAAACTCATCGTGAGAAGGTAGAGTTTCCAAAGGCCGTGAAGTTGAATCACTAATCGATTGAGAAAGGCGAAGCAAATCTTGTGGAAAGACTTGCCAAAATTCAAAACTTCAAAGCCCACTTCCACGCTCCTCTCCTTCCTTCCGTTCTAGGCACAGACTGAATATCACAAAGCTCAAACTAGCACTATTAATGGGTATTAATTGCTATTAACACAGTACAGTACTGTCTTTCCTTTCGGCTTTGCCTTCCGCCGCACTTCCTACAATCCGTATCCTGTCTCCTGTCTTGATTGAAAACCACAGCTTAATGAGCAACACTGCTGTTATTTGTCACTGTTTACGTTCTTGTTTGTAATCAGGTTGTTCCTATTGCGATGCATCACTTCAACCTCATTAACCCAAGCAGTTCCGTAGATGTCAGTTCCACGACGGTGGTAACCTACCTAACAACCTAGCTGAAGTTAGACAGATCTTGAGAATTTTCAAAAGCCGGCTTTTACTTAAAATCCTCAAAAGTCTGCCAGATTTCAAACCCTTGCACAAAGTGCGACAAATTCAAGTGGATTCGTCTCCTGGAAGCCCTCATAAGCTTCTGCTGCAGCTTGCACAACTAATCCCTCAAGATGAGACTAACGAGTGAACAGGTTTAGCAAGTGTCCACTTGAGATTTTGACTTCCTTGCAACCAGTTATGATGGACGGACAGTTTACGACACGAGGATTCGGCCACTTCCTGATGGCAACAGTATAATATTGGTATAGTCGCCACGCCGTTAAGAATCTGCTTTTAGAGTGCACTTTGTTGTGTAATAAACACCATGTTCAGGTCCAGAGTGAAAAAATCAAAGAAGATTCAGCGACAACTGCAATTCAAGTCAAGGTTTTTGTTCCGCATGTGTATCTGTTCCTGCTCACAATCAGATAGAAAAGTGCTTTGCAAAATTGACATGAAATTCCCAACCGTGTGTAAGTATACAGTCAGAGGGTAATCAAGGAAAGAAAGCAATCTTTTCATTCAGTATATTTCCACGGATGGCAAAAAATCCAGTGATTATGTTAGTCCTAGTCATTGGACAACTGTAGCACTCCAAGTGCAAAGGATTTTCCCTCGGGCGAAAACAATCCCCCTGTTAAAAATTCACAAGTATGAATCCAAGATTCGGATTCGCGTGTTCTCATGTACACGTGCCAACGGTCGTCCAACGTCTAATCTTCAAAGTCACCCTAAGGAGTGACGTCTGTTCTTTGAATCTGAAGGGTGGGGGGTTGCATGATGGGCTCTTGAGTGCAAGACTTTAGAAGATTTTTGCAGAATTTTAGTAATTTTGTCCGTGTATCAGTCTGGTCTCACGACAATTAAAGATTTGCACGTCTCCCACCCATCAACATTTCACTTTGGGCCACGACTGGGAAACTGAGACTCGAGGTCGTTATTAGCACGCATGCAGTACCTCCTGGTGTGTGAACCGTTTAGTATTTGAGGCACGCTTGCTTTGGGCTAGACGAGATGCCCTGGGGCAAAATTCAACCTTTGATTAAAGCACAACCAAGATTAAGTTCTTCGATTCGTTAAGTAAATCGTGGAGTGAACCGGGATAAGTTCACCTGCCAAAAGACACTGGGCACAACAAACTAATCAAATAGCGGTTTCAAAAAACGTTTTAGTTTCTGTCGTCACAACTGATGCACACGTGTCTGGAAACTTAGCACGGTAAAGTCCGAACTAGACGCAATTTGCGTGTCATAGATTCCAAACAAAGCCGCAATAACCTTTTGTTACTCTACGCAATTACGTGCTCGACCACAGCACTGGCATTGACTAAACCGTACTAATCACTAATGAGGTTTTAACTCTCGAAGCAAAAATGTTTATCACGTTTCCACCGCCAGTCAACGACTACTGAACGGGTGCCATTTTACTACGCCTTATAAACTCTCAGACGTTGAGCGTTATTCATCCACGTTAACTAGTTCAACCCAAGGCAGGTGCAAACTCTCAATTCTATACATTTCACGCACCCGTGAGCAAACTGCAGTCAAACCTGAGATTTGTCGCAGGGGTAATGTCGATACGATATGCGATTGCGCAAAGGTAAAAAAAGGTAACGAAATGCTGAAAAGTAGCTGGGGATTGGAGCTATAATTAGGGATTTTTCAGGCTACCAGTAGTTTAAAAGGTAACAGGAAAGAATGAAATATGTCAAAGTTACCAGGTACTTGATTAGTAATAGCTCCTGTTTACTATTTAACAACTCTGCATAGCCCAACTAAGAAGGAAACCCTTAGGGCCTGTTTTTTTTCCTCCATAGCTGACCAGTACTAATTCTGAATGCAATTTCACGGGCAATTTGCAATCATGTCGTAAAAATAGTACAAGTGCACACACATGTACTCTCCTGACAAAGAGCGCACAGGCTCTTTTAAGCAATCTGTTGCATGAAAAAGTTTTTAAGTTTAAACTATGTAATTTACGACAACAATGCTTTTATACTCCAAAAGCTATGATTACAAGTTACATGGCTCTTCGTAAAAATAGTACAAGTGCACACACATGTACTCTCGTGACAAAGAGCGCACAGGCTCTTTTAAGCAATCCGTTGCATGAAAAAGTGTTTAAGTTTAAACTATGTAATCTACAACAACAATGCTTTTATACTCCAAAAGCTATGATTACAAGTTACATGGCTCGCTTCGGTTAGTCATGCGAGCATCCAGGCTTCGATAAACCGTGGTACATAAGCTGCCGAACTGAATGACTTGGGCGTCCATGTGGACATTAATNCCGAACTGAATGTCTTGGGCGTCCATGTGGACATTAATGTCAACGTTTGACATGTGCGGTAATCAAAAGTGAGTGCAGGTGGCATGGCGCTTTCGCTTCAGTCAGTCAGCGTCAACCTTCGCTTTAGAATCACTTTGCTAAAGGTGGTCTTCTACAGTTTGAAGTGGATTCGACGGATTCTGAATCCTAATGAGAAAGTTGCTTTTGCCTCGTAGTAAAGCATCAAGTCATTACAATTACTGATGGTTGTCGTTCTGATCAAAACTGCGTTTGTGATGAGTGAGTTGATGAGCTTGAGAATGTCATGGGTAGCTCTTCAAGCCAGTTGTTTTGTCAACAATCCCGAGAGCTTCTTTCAACTTCTCAATTGCTGGAATGTCAACATTGACATAAACATGGAAATCCTTTTCAAAGCACCATTGTAATCCCGGCCACGAAAAGCGAACACAATTACGAGGATGTGACGGAAACTTTTTTTGCAATTTAAGCACACGGAGTAGTCGGACTCTTCTCTGCCCCTGGTCTAAGTGCTGTGAATGAAAGCATAGGACAAAAAGCTGGAACTAAAAGCAACCTGGGCATACTCTTGGTTGATTGTGCACTAAGTTTTGCAAAATAGCGAGTCTAAAGAGGAGCAAAAGGACAATTTTTTGTAGAACCCACTTTGCTTTGGCAAACAATTGGCCATTTTCTATATGAAAATGCAATTCTGAACAATTCCCATCTGTTTTGGACATTCAAGTCTTTCGACAATGAGCAATAAACACGGTGGTTATTACCAGCCTCGGAGCAATGTCATTCAGAGCTTGCATTAAAAATTGACCCAGAACAGTGCAGTAGCCTAGGATTAGGTTTTGTAAACGATGAGAGCATGTTGTGACAGCAGGCTAGATTGGATGCTCAAGGGCAAACTAAATTGGGGTTTTTAATTTTCAATTTCAGTCACACCAATTCAACACACGGAAGCTTGTACATATGCCATGAATGACAACTTATTAGGTAAACATAATGGAAACTCCAGGTGTGGTACTGCCAGTACGATCTCTTTTTGCACCCTTTCAATCTCTTCTTCCGTTAATGGGGAAAAACTGATTGATAACGAGATATTTTGGGGAAATTCAATCAATCACTTGGCAATGTGGCAGATTTAATCGAATCGAAAGGCGAAAATTGAAGTTTTTATCAACTGATTCTTTTCATCCACAGTCTCTTCAAGTAGATCGACACGTGGGCTTAAACTGATGAAAGATGATCTGAACAATGAAACGTTGCAAAGCAAAATTCAAGCCTTACCTTAGGCGATGTTTTTCTACCGGAAGGGACCACGTCGGGGCTTGCACCGTCGTAGGTGACTTTGGTCTCAGAGGATAAGGGCTCCGATGATGCTTTGTCCGTCATTTTGAAGCACTCCATTTGCAGCACGCACTCACTGAGTGTTGACTGTGAGGTTATTAAAAACGTTTTTTGTAAGGACAATAGACAGCAGACAAGAGGTTTAACACTTCTCCCTCTGTGTAATTAATAGCTTGTGGAGCAATCAAGGATATAATTAGGCACAGTAGCTCCAGTTACAAGAACGGTGGTGGAACTGGTGGCGATTTTTAATGGAAATTGCGCAATCTGACGAATGAACGCCATGGTGGAACTCCGTATGAGGTTTCTTGTCTATTGCACTAATCCAGTAAATCCTTTTGCAAAATGTAAGCGCTTGCTCGGCTGGATGTCCGGAAATTCTGGCTTGCTCACATCACATCTTGCTTGTTTAGGGCAGTAGTGGTCAGTGGTCAGTGGGATGTAAACCTTTGGAAGCGGAAGTTAGAACAGTATTGAAACACGGCGTGATATTTTTGACTCACAGTTTATTTGCTCGGATTACTGGGATTTGTTTGCCGATCAGGAGGATTGGGCCATTTTGAACTTGTTCACATTGGTGGAGAGACGCAGTAAGATTACGCTGTTTGCGAATAAGGACAGGACATAAATCTCACAAGCTCGACATTTGCGCTGATCAACGGAAAAGTTGCAATTTATATGACCAGCAGCTTCTTCGAGGGCAAACGTTAATTAGTAGTCTGAATGAAGAACATTAGACTTACGCATAGGATGACAAAAGACATGAGAGGATTAAAAATCCTTCATGCGATAATTCTGAGGGCTCCTTAATTAAGCATCTTGGATCAATGATACGCATGGTAGAGTCGCTCTTCTCCGCCTTAGGAAGCCTGTTGACGATCTCTTGTAATAAATAATTGGAGGTCATCAAATGTAGAGGGTTGTGTGTCTCTAAAGGAGATGAAGATGGTCCAAAGATTTGAACAAGTTCGGAAGCATGCTCTCGTCACGGAGTTACTGTTTGAGGCATGCTACATTATGAATGCTGGAAAGTTTTGTTCTGCTGATGAGTGCAATCCAGTGGATTTAAGTAGAATGATTGTAGATAACTTGATTTGATCTGCATTTCCATGGTTTAAAAGGCTTTTTTAATTTCCAAATTTGAAAGAGTTGGTTTGTAACCGTAAAATCTAATCTCACTAGGGCTGCACGGGTGGAAGCGAAGCGGCAAAACATAATGCAACAGGAATTGGAAATGCTTAAGATGACTTTGATGGAGGATGAGGCACAGTTTATCAGCTTGAATGATATAAATTCTTTAACAAAAAGCTGTCTCATGTTACCCCAATAATTTCAGTTTGATTACTGGACTAAGTTTTAAGCTGTGCAATTAGCCTCCTGATTTTCCTTGTCTCCAGCCAAAGCGAGAGAAATACATAAGCGATGTGTTAGCGTGTAACCTGACTGTTTAAGAATCACAAACACTTGAATTCGTACTTTTTTTAGAAAAATTAAAAACACATTTATTCTCCGAGCCTGAAAAATAACTGAACTGCCAAGCAGAGAAATGAAAGTTGGCACAGAAGTACATTAAAATGGAATCAAAAGGCGATTCTGTCCTTTCGCAGACGAAATCACTCGACTAAGGGTGTCTCTCAAAAGGGAGCCGCGAAAATTATGTAGACTCAGGTATTCGTTATTATGAGACCATTAAATTGAACAACTCACTATTGAGTATTGAGATACAAAAAGTGAGTGACGAACTTGTTATTCATGGCAGTTTACTTGCGCGTAAACCGAGACTCTCGAAAAAAGCTAAATCAGTCTTGGGATCCAGAGGAACAGCAGTGCGACTAGCACATCTTGCTAAAAATCCAAAGAGAAAAATTGCGTACAGTACCCTATTCATATACGGTTAATAAAATAAGAAAAGTTCTCCAGCAGAACTACTAAAAAACTATTTCTAGCTATATCGCTTACCTTCTGCAGACGAGAGGTGAAGGCGCTGGATTAATTGCTGCTCTCCTGCTTTGTCGTTACGTTTTCGTTTTCTTGTTTCATCTGCTCCATGAATCAAATCTTTGCGAGGTCCTTGCAGGTCCTTGTGGCTAAATACAGAAAAGTTGTAATGTTATGATGAAGAGTTTAGAATAGCTAGAGCTTTCTAAGGTGTTTCCTATGTAACACTATTTTGGGAAATGTTAGATACAGTATTGCGAGTACAGCCTTACGTTTCTGCTTCTTCCTTCTGATTCCAAATCAACGGTGGAACTTGGAGAGCAGGGCCCATTTCGAGACGGTTCATCACATCTAGGATTCTTGTTCAACGGCGTGAACATTAGTATAGGCGATTCTTGCTTGGCTAACTTATATATCTGTATATCTTGCACTGAAAACAAACAGCAAAAGTTGAAGTCCAGGACAATTGATTGCTATTAGCTGTTTTTAAATCCAGAAAAGCGTATAGTGAGTGAAAATTAATTACAGTTCGTAGCACTGGAATGACGGTAATGACTATTTTCCATATGTTCCTCCAAGGCTTCCAAGTTTACAAACTTCAGTTTACAATGAGCACAATGCTTGTTAGGTCCAATCACGTGTTGCTGCAATGATTCAAACATGTTAGTGTCTACATATAATCCATTGCGAGAATCAGACTCAATTCCTGTCAAAAATTAGACCTACCATGAGATGACTCTCAAGCTGTTTCATATCATCTAATGACTCCACAGGCATGACCAGCAAACAGAAATTACAAATTACGCAGTTTTGCATATGATTCTAAAATCAAAAGAAGAAAAGAAACATATCTGAAAAAAGACTGCAAAATTCTTCAATTTGTTATCACAGCATTAATGTTACACCAGATGTGATTGAGCAAACACTAACTAACCTCATCGAAGTGATCGAAGATCTGAGTTCGGAACGATGTACGGTAACCACAGATTTCACAAGCGTAAGGCATATCTAAACAAGGGTGAGTGTGGTGCATGTGACTCACTAAATAGTCTTTCGTCTCAAAGTACTTCTCACAGATACGGCAGGGAAAGTCGTGATGCTTCATTTCGTGAGTCTAGAATTTTGAATACCAAGTGTTAGTTCAGCTCTATATGGTCCTTATCTTAACTGGATGTCTTCTCAATTGACACAAAATACAAGAACTCACATTTTTGGTATGATTTGTCAGCGTACTCATTGATGTCTTCTTAAGACATATCCGGCAGCGCAGATGCGAATGTCTTAGCGGCTTTCTCTTCTCCCGAATCACGTACGATCCTCTTTGTGTCCATGTCAATATGTTCAAATATATGACCGATGATTTCAGAATTTTTCTTGAACGTTCTAGGACAAGCAGTACACTGAAAGAGGAAATAGTCAAGTTAGTAACGTGTATCTTCCTAATCGTAATGGAACAATACTTAAAAAAATAAAGGATTCAGCAGGAATTCTATCACAAAATGTCCCAACCTTAACGTGAATATCCATTTCATTCTGCGCTTTCGGTTTGTAGCTTCTGGTACGCTTAAGATGCTTCCGTGTTCCTCGTCTTCTTATGCCGTCGTTGACATGCGTTTCTCCATAATAATACTGTCGAAGTTCCACATTTTCACTAAACCTACTCTTGTAACTACTTACAGACGAAGGTATACTGGCTACGGATGGCAATGACTCGACTTCAGAATGCTTCCGAATCTGATTCTACATCCGACTGGCTAGATTTCGGAGGCGTAAGTGTTACCAAACCCCCAGCAGAAATGTCTGATTTCTGCACTGATTCTGAGTTAGCTGTTACTGCTTGATCCACAGCTGGACATTTTGGTACAATAGCTAGACTAGAGCTCGAAAGCTTCCATACAACACGACCACCTGAAGCCGATTCCATCAGTATAATCTAGTCAGCACCAAAGTGAGGCTCACCGAAACCTAAAAACCATTGAATGAATAACTTTAGAAAAATGTTGAGAATGTAAGTCAGTTCTGTTACCCTGTCCTGCCATAATTGATACTTGCTTGACTCCTTATAGAGGAACAAGTGTTAGGCTAAGGAAATCAGCTGATTAAAATGGAACGATAATATCATTAGTAGGCCAATTAAGGACTACTTCAAACGTTCTTTCATTCTTCCATTTAGCTTATACCACGTAATTTTCAATTAATGGACTAATTAAACGAGTACACATCACTGAAAATAATTGATGGCTTACTTTACCTTCTTCCACAACAATCTGAAGGACTGTAACAATTATAACATACTGATAATCGAGTTGGGTTAACGGGGATCTAACGCGAAGTTATCGACTTATATAATTAGAAGCAATTATGATTTTTTACACCGTAGGAGTAATTTATCTTAACATCCTAATTATGCCTTAAAGGAATTAATTTTAATTGAACTGAACTCTCACTTTCAGACACAAAATCCTGCAGCCTATGGCCTATTATCAAAACAGCAGATTTCATTTACCATATGAGCCGACAATGTGAATGAACCCCATATAGTACAAGTTCATTGTCATGCTTCCAAGTCTGGTTTTATGGTAGCAGGTCACTGTTCCGAAGCGAAGCTATATTATATCGTTCGCACTAAAAGAGCCATTAATACTAAACCTAACGTGACAAAAAATTAACTTTCTAATATCCAACCGTCATTCAGTATTATTTGTTTGACACTAACCATATTCCATTTCCAATGTTTTAAGTCATGTTATTTACTTATGATCCCCTCCCTGTGCAAGCTTCGTAGGTCTCAATTTTTTTATAACTGTTGTAACATTCCTGTTACTTTGATGAACTAATCTTATAATTAGCGAGAAAGATGCGATACTGTACTGCTGACACATGATTTTGAATGCTGGCCCAAACGATAATGACTGCTTCGCATAAAAATTGTTTGCATGATGTTGCATTGGTAGACAATTATGAATGGAAAGACTTTATTTCTTTCGGTATTTACAGCAGTAAAAAATTGAAGCTACTAACCAGAATTCAGTTTCACGGGGTACACACAAGCCCACAAATGGCATCACACAATTCGCATTCGCTCATTCAAGTCAGTAAATAAGTCCAGGACAAAAATTAATGTCTTTTAGCAAGATGCCCGCTAAAAAACTGAAACTTGTTTAACATATTGATCTTCAATTGACTGCACATTGCCGACTGATTTCAGCAGGAGAGTCTATCGTGGTATACTTAAACTATAAAACTATACCTATCAATTATGAAGAAAGTCAAGGACATTTTCTCTCAATTTGAGATTTCCCAGATTCTTCATACTCTTGCTTGGATACCCATAATTGCTGAAAAGATCCCAAAGATGCTAAGATAGAACCCCCAATCCATGCTCCAAATCTTCGCTCACTGGATCCGGTGACTGCTACGATTTTAAGTCTCATACTCTATTAGCAAAAATAAATAATATTAGACTCATAACGTCAGTATTGTTATACACCCAGATCAATATTTAATGAGCCTCGCAGGACACTCACCGGTGGAGTTTTAGCCGATAAATCCCTGTTAAGGCGTTCTGTAAAGCCTTGGAGGCATGAGTTTCCTCCGGTCACGATAACGCTTCCATACAGGGCCTATGATTAGAAATATAATAGTATGAGCAAGTTGCTTTTGCTTCAAAATGTACAGGTGGACAGTGGACAGTGTTTTGAAATGATATAATGCTACATTTGGCTTACCGGACGGAGATCTACGTCACACATTCCCACAGAGGTTGTGACAAGATGACCAGCACCCAACATTGTGGTTCCGACCCCTCGCAGCCCACTTGGGTCGAATAATGGTTCCGCGAATTTAAACCTTTCCGTGCCAAAATCCTACATCAAATAGGTTGATTTAGACCCGCAGAATGACGGAAAAATATTGGACATTCAACGAGTTCAACTTCTTTGGAAGCACGGTAAAAAAACTGTACCTGATGATAACCATTAGGAAATTCGTAATGAACTTGGGGCATTGAAGCGGCAGTTTCTTCGTCATAAGGTGAATCTGAGACTTGACATACTGAAGCCTGAAAATCTTGGACCACTTCCTACAGGAACCATAAGATATAATTTTTGCGAAATAGCTAACTAAACTTACATATTTCTGGATCTACAGAACAGTTACCTTGACCATGTAGTTGTGCCACGATTTAGTAACTTCGGGAATATTATTCTTCTTCGTAAACTTAGCTTTGTCATTTTCCCAAACTTGTTCTTTTC
>VRMD01000784.1:0-21803 GCA_009872375.1 Sminthurides bifidus | reverse complement strand
GATTTCTCTAAATTCCTCCCCGGAGAACAGGAGAAGAATGAAAATGTAAATTTTCACCGTGGTGCGAATGACTCGCAGCTCATTTCACTCTAATGGACTTGCTCGCTAAATTAGGACCATTATTTAATGCCCGTTGCTGTGAGCCACCCAGCTACACTTTCTCCCACTGTTTCCCAGCCACCTTATCAGCTCCTGTACCAATGCTCCTAGTCAATGTCGCCTCACTCAACCTCAAGAGCTCACCCGACACCTCTTAAAAGCCGAGGACTCTTGCCTCAATGTTTCCAGAACACATAGTTTCTGCACATTTCTTAGCAGTCGCTACCGCACTGGAAGGTCTGTATTCCTATTCCTTGGACGACGTCGCCCCTGTCAAGATCATTCTGATGATCACTTATCATCCTCCTCCTGTCTGACACTCAAGTCTTTTTGCACTCAAACTCTGTCAGACTCGTATCTGTGTCTCCTTCTGTCCTCTCCTGTAAAACTGGCACGTTTGTATTATTTTAAACAGCAGTCACTTCCAACTGGAACTTTGCTTGGTCTCTAAGTCGACAGAGGGCCAGGACTCACGCATTCAGTCACTCCTTTCACTTCCTCAACCTTAGAATGTAGCATATTTTTTAGAACGCATCCTCCCACGTACTCGCCTGAAGGCACTGAATAGTAATTTCGCTTCGCTTTCTCTCTGCGACTTTCTCCAACTACTCGTAGACCAGGCACGCAGGTTTTTCCTTCTTTGCCTCGTTTTCAGTTCAAAAAATCTCTTTTTCATCTAGCTGTAGTTCGCTTGTTTACCTACAGAGCCTAGCTAACGGAATCTCTACCATATTGGGTCCTTTAAAAAGACCTAATTTCACCCTCGATTACGGAAATTCTAAGAACGCGATCGCACGTCAAATGCTATTTCTTTAGATAGTGCGGAACCTTGTGTTTGTTATCCTTCACGGGAGGTTTGTGCGTAGATTTTAGAGTCAAACGTCATTCCAGATCCTAAATAGGGGCGGACGAAAAGCAGCAACTACGGCAAAAGATTGCGGATAGTGATGAAATGGCTAAGATGCCTACATAAAAATGCAGACCTTTGAGAGGCGAACCCACAATTAACTAACTTAGTACTCCTTTCCTGTAGGAAATCTCTGTTGTCTTACTTTTTATACTGCCATTGGGAAATCTCATTAAAATTTAAATAGGGTTTAAAATCACCTCGACGAACCTTAACCACCTCTCACGTCCGCTGGAATAACCTCCTTCGCTTACTCAGCTAAAGCTGGAGTTTCTTTGCAGAGCTTAATTTAAGATAAGATTCGCGACGGCAAGATCCGTAGACGCCTTGAAGCTTTGCGGTTTAGCGCGGAGCATTGTTCTCTCACCTTTGAAGGTTATTTCGCTAGAAAGTATTCTCATACACTGCTCATCAGAAAGTATGAAAGGTTGACAGAGAAATGAGCGCTTGGGAAGCTATTCTTACAGTCTTCATGAAGGAACCCCCACTGAATTGAGCTCTACTTAACTTTTTATAAGATGAGGAGACAGCTGAGCTCGCCTTTATAAGCTTTATATTTTTAAGGAGGTGATTTTGTTCAAGTTAAATTTTGCATCCGCGCTGATTTGACTCCTTCTCTATGCAGGAAAAGAGCTCGGGATGATGGCTAATCCAATGTATGACAATGTCTGTTTAAATTCATTGGAAATTGAATCTGGTCCAATATCCGGGCGTAGTATAAAATTTTTCCTCCTCTTCTTTCTCCACATCCCACTCAACTTTCACTCAGGCACTCACTTTTAATTATGTCTCCATCACATATCACATTTAACTATCCCATCTCCGCTCTATGCTCCTGTCACGCTGTATTATTATCATCATCATCCTCAACTCTACCCTTCCAGTGTGCGGAGGATTACCTGTCTCTGTAATTTTCTTGGGTTACTCTCTCTATCCCCCCCCTCTATCTTTACTAGCTTGCATCACTATCTTTCTCTCTACCGTGTTAGCAGACCGACTAGGGTCTCTTTACTTGGGAAAAACTCACTAATGAAAATCCTAATGAGAAACTCAACAGGCTCTATTAAAAGTGAACTCTGTGATCAGAATAGATTCCAACTTTCTCTCAGCTTCCGACAAGCTCGGTTATCGCCTCTTGCAGTGTGGAGAAAACTCCTCACGTACCTTATCAGCACTTGAAGTGAAGGAAGAGAAAATCAAACATTACGGCTTTTGCCTCTTGTCCCTCAGCCGTGTCTGAATTATAGCTCTACCTTCCCACCTGAATATCATTCAATTTCCGCGCTACGCTGCATTCTAAACTGTAGCTGAATGAGTGAAAGCTTGAATTGCACTAGTCTTTCAGTCATGCTCTGCCAACCGTTACATTAAGCGCGGACCGAGCTTCAACACTTGCTTTCACCACCACCATCCACGTCTTTTCATCCTGGCCAAGTCAAAGTCTTACTTGCGCCAGCCCTTCCCTTGTCTTCTGCAGAGCAAAAGCGGATAAACACTTCTCATGCAGATTGCTCAAAGTTGAGGCAAAAGTTTACCTTGGTTTAAATCATTTTCACGGCGGAGCCAGCGAACATGATAAAGAACTGTTCATAGGAACATGATTTAGAATTTTGGTGAAAAAATTTATTGACTTGAATTCTGGATGAGATAATCATGCTAGTTTTACATGGCTTTTTGATTGGTTTCCAGATCCTCCGGAGATTGAAGTCGAGCGCGGATGGATTCATTCCGGGGAGGGCTACGAAGCTGAACTGGCCTGCATTGTTCATGCTGATCCACCTGCCACGGTAAGTTCTCTTAACCTTTTTTCACAACCGCTCAACCAATTTCTCCTTCCTCTTTAATCTTCTTTATTATTCTCGCTTTATTTCCCTCTTTCTTCACTTTATTGCGCCACACAAAATCTATCCCAAACATTCGCATCTAACTCTCTCACCTTCGCGCGCTTCTATTTTCCATTCAAGTCTCATTCTCCCTGTCCTTTCCCTTCTGCGAAGCTAAGGGTTTTTTCACCCTTCAAAAGGGTCGATAGGAAAAAGACAAGGTATAAACATTCATTCAACCCATCGAGAATTTCCTTCATGCACTTTTTTTACTCAACCTGTGCCTCTCTGACACTTTTTTAGCTTCATTCTCACGCAGAATACAAATACAACTCAATTGACGATATGCGACCGTCTTTTGGCATCCACTGCTACTGCTCCTCACATCACATATCTTACGCTCTTTGCATCCATCAATCTGATTTACTATAACAAACACTAGCCCTACTGATTCCTAGGAGAACGAGTTTCAACACATTTTTAATCTCCTCTCTTCCTTTGCTAAATTCCAAAAAAAAAAATCAATATTCTACTACCGCCATTCCATTTCTGTTTAAACTTGTAATCTGCATATGGGATGCAACAGATATGTATTAAAACTGCTGGCGAAACTTTCATTTGTGTATTCATTCAAACACTGGAGCGTATTGCTTTCCACGTCGAAAATGTTCAGTATCGGAAGTCTTACGATTGCGATTAATCGTTCAAAGGAGCTGGGAAACTGAAATTGGATGCAAATGTGTAAAAAATAGATGGTGTAAATAAATTGTGAAAACTTTTCTCAACTTGTACAAATTGCTTGTTCAAAAAGTGTGGGGAAAGTCTTGAGAAATCTGTTCTTCATAAAAGTTGAGCCGTAAAATTAAAACTTCCAACTCCCATGCTTACATAACACTTGAAAAGTTAAACTAGAGCTATAACGAAAATTGCACCGTAAGACAATGCAGGCACGCTCCCAAGTGTACCACATCGGAGATCAGAGTGGTGCATTTGCTCCGAAAATCTTTCCGTATCAAGTCCCAGTAGTCACTCCCTTCCACCACTCCCAAACAATCCACTCATTCATTGGTACACAGCCAGAGTTTCCACGTCAACTTGTATTTTGCTGCAGTGCGCCTGGAAAGTTTGCTGTGATTTTTCCACATAAGAAATTTACCTTGCATAACTTCTTCACTGGCAGGTTGAATGTCAAACGTGATTATTCTCCTCCACTTTCTCAAGGATTCACGTACTTTTCCCTCTTTGTTATTTGACATCTTGTGCTCTCTTCCTTGAAAAATTATACGTCAAGTACTCTCATTAGCACATTGTAATTTTAGGACAGCATTTTCCCTTTGAAACAACTCGACCCCTGCATGGGCCTAGGGTCCCATGACCAAATTGTCGAGGGCATCCGCTCAATAAAGCGAGCTTTGTGAATAAGAGTTTTGGCGTGCTGTTAGCGAAATGATAATGGACAAGAATGGCAAGTTCACGAATGGTATTCAATTTGAAGAGCATGTCAAAATCTACTGGACTGTAAAGCAACGCTGGTAGGATTCTCACGCATTTATTTCCATGAGAAAATATAACTAAAGCTTGCAACTGGCCTCTGACTTGTTTCTTTAGTCTGCAACTTCTTTTCTGAAACGCTCTCTATCCATCGACCTAATAAGCAAAGTTGGCGAATAAGTGGAAGGAAAAGAATGCACGCGCTAGCTTTCTCTACTACCTTTCAGAATGTAATAGACACTTCTACATTGTTCTTGAGTCAGGCAAGCTTATCGTAGCTTTCCCAAGCCGTCTCTTCATCTAATTCAAGTTATCATAGAAAACTTGAATAAGCCATCCAAGTCTTTTCTTCTGTTTGTTTTCCTCTCGCATGATTCCTTTCTTCAAGAAAGGACTTGGCTCTCGTACCGGCTCCAACACAGTATGCTCGGCACTTTCAACGTTTCTCCATTCAAATTTCAATAGAAGACAGTTAACGCATCGATAACAGACAGCTCTTAGCCTTGCCCTTTCCCATCGTACATCTTCTCATTCTGAGAATTCAATTGACTTGCACATCATATTCTCCTACCTAAGAACTCACACATTCCTGTACACGCTCTGCCTCTCCTGCAGCTTCCACCTAGTATTTACAGCACGGGAGAAAGTCCACATGCAATTTCGTGCTGAGGGTAAGCTCTCCTGTGAGTACATCTCCTGTTACAATGCTGGTATCATACGTAAGAAAAACCACGTGTAGGAGGAACTGCTGCGCCAAAAGCTTCGAAGCGTTCCTGTTACAATGCTGGTACCATACGTAAGAAAAACCACGTGTAGGAGGAACTGCTGCGCCAAAAGCTTCGAAGCGTTCAAACTTTTTGTTCAATGTGAATATGTTGCGTCAAATGCAGCTCAAAGTATCACTTTATGCTGGAGAAAGCTACTGAAGAGAGTCGTGCTTGCCCATTCAAGAGGAATGTTAATATCTTCTGAGCATGTGGAGAATTCTATGCTGAGATATTGGTTGAACAATCGAAGAGAAAACGCATATGCAATTGCTTGCTCCTGAAATACAGTATGTTGGCTTCCTTCAGCTATTGTTTTACTTTCAGGTATTCTTTACCTTTAGCTATCAATAGTAAAAGCATATATGAGCTGACGGTCCTTGAACACATTCCATGACAACCATATATTTTACTAAGAAAGCAATTCTTTTTGCCACCGCCGCAAAACTGCAAAAACTGGATAAGTCAGGCATTGAGAATGAAATCTTTCCAAGTCGTATTTTGTCGAAAATCTTGTAATATGCTCCATGGTTGTAAATCTGCTCAACTGCTTTTTGATTCTGAGTGAATGGTGCGCGGGATTCAGTGAGCTTAGGGCTAGCCAACGCTTCAAGGTTCATCTCGTCAAATTGTCAGAACTCTGTCGTAACAATTTTACAAGTCCAGCTTCTTGGTTTCATTATTTGTGATAGGAACTGAGAAAAAAAATTGCACTATGCTATATTCCTCAATGTGAACCCTTTCCGAAGCACGTAAGCTTTTACAAGGAAGGCATGAAAAGAATACCACATTTTACTGCGTAATACGGCTGTCCTTTCTGCGATGCTCGCTGGACGCATTCTTGAAATTCTGGTGCGACTTCAACTCCAATTATTTGTTGGATCAACATGGCCTGAACCAAGGAAGGGAAATATTGGATTTTCACTTCCACTTCTATCAAAACCCCTTGTTTCAGCTTCTGAGTATTCCAGGCTCAAAGTTTAAATGAGTTCAGTCTGGATGAGTGCAAAGAGCCGATCCTTCTTAATCAAATCTCTGTGAACTGGACGTCAAGTGAATTTTTCAGCCTATTTCCAGCATTCCAACGGTACTCTGAGAGATCCTACAGAATCTGGAGGATCTCAGTAACCGAATATTACGTCTCACAGAATACATAGAATGACTTTGATGTACAGATCGTACATCAGTTGAAGATACGTTTAGCGGTCTAAACGGAATCAGAGCACGGTGGAATCAAAGCGTTACTGCTGAATATTTGTTTGCTTTGCTTATGAGGTTTGAGGCTTTGAGAAGGAAGAAAAACCATAGCTACTTGGTAATTTTCAAAAGTTGAGCCATTGTGATAAACGGGAGTTGCAATGGTAGCGTGACCTCCTCCATGGTTAAATTACATCCTCACCTGAGTACTTTTCTCTCTCTCGGGTGTAATATGCGTAAAATTAATGAACATTAATTTCCCTTGATTACATCTTGCGTTCATTATGAAATATCCTGTGTATTTCAAACGTTAAATCATCGCTGTTCTCTCTTAAGTAATTGCGTGGAGCGCGTGTAGACTTTCGTTGTAGATGTTACATGCAGTCTAACTTTTCACACGATACATTACCACTATTTTCTCAAATGACTAAAATTTCGCAATCTGAAAGCAGACTCTTCTCTAATGATCCCATGTAGACATAATTCACTTTGATTTGAAACGTTAGAAAGAAGCTCAAATATCAGCTGGCATCCGTGGCTCGGCGCACATACAAACGTTGACATTTTCCCATGTTCGGAATGCTCTACCGGTATCTTGGACCCTTTCATATATCTTTATCGCACTTGACACGTTATCCAAGACAGCCATTCAAGTGTCCTAATGCTTTGTACAAAAGCACTTGACTCTCAGCCATCTCGTTTTGAGACAACATGGTTGGAACTATATGAACATTTGCAAGTAAATGGGACATGATTCAGGTGAAAGTGGAGAGCAGAGCTGGCGATAAGTCACACGGTTTTTGCTCAAGTGATAGTTCAGTACAAAACTGTCATGGTCGTATCGTACTTTCCTTCTTCTTTTTTCAAGAATCGCTATACATGTGTACCACAGGTACAAGGAGAAGAGGAACTATCTTCATGCATGTCATAATCTTGGAAGGCATGCAAAGTTTGGACTGAAAACCCCCGACGTTAGGAACTAGTGTTTGATTATTGTTTCTCATGATTTGGTGTACATGTACATGGATGGAAAACAGAGGAAAGTTAATGTTTACTTCGGCACTTGAGGGCCAAGAACTCTTGCAGGATCCTTGTGTCTTGAGGCAGAATGTGATTGTTTCGATCGCTTAAGTCAGTTAGTTGGATGAAGAAAAGCAGTATTTCACCGTAGGACTTCCACGCAAGCTTCGAACAACCCTCCCCATGGACTCCACTTTTGTAGGAGAGAGCTGGCTTATTCACATTTTTCTTCGCAAGTTGCTCCTTTACGTTCATCATCTTAGTTTTCCTGGACTCGCATGCACGTTCATTTCCGTCATCTTTTACTTACTCAATTCTTCCTACTTTCCTCCGTGTACTTTAAGTGAATTATGAGAGGAGAAATTTTTTCCCACTAGACAAACTCATGAGAGAGTTTTTCCTCCATTTGAGTACGGAAGGCGTGAGATCCATCCTTGTTACAAACACCTCTTGAGATTCTTCCAACATCTAAGCCTCCAATACTGGAGGAAATCCACCACTTCTTCTCTTCAATAAAGTCTTTCTGCCTTGTGTTTCCCTCGCCTTTGTCTTCCTCCTCATCTCAATCTTCCCTTTGGCTTCTCCTCGCCCACCGCTGCACTTGCCACCTCTCTATCTCCAGAGAACTGGTGCCGAGAGAAAGCTCTCCCTCGTTCATTTTTATCGCCGCTCCTCTACCACTGTACGTCTCAAAATGTTTTAATTGCCCTTATCAGAGCTCAGGTAACGTTTTCTAATGTAGGACGCGAGAGCTTTTTCTCTGATAAGAAGGCAGGCTTGCAAGCCTATCATCGAGGAGAGAAGAAGAATTGATTGCTAGTCGGTTCAAGAAGTTAAGTTTACAATTGGAAAATCCGCCGTTTCCCTCGCTCTAATACCATGTACAAGAAGAATGAAAGAAAGGCAGAGAGCCACAGAGGCTGTTGCAGCAGCTCTGCTTTTTATGAGCTCACAGTTTGACGTCAAGATGAGCTGGTGAAGGAAAACGAGCTCTTTCACATAAGTTACGGACAGAGAGGTGAAACTTTTAGATATTATGAGTCACGATCCTGTTCAAGTACTGGCTTTGGTGGATACCTCTGTCGAGTCTGTTGATACAGACGTAGAATTCTAGTGGTCCAATCATTCCACACTCATGTCCAACTGATATACTTCACTTTCGAGTCTCTCTTCTGGACTTCCACGTACCTTTCTGCGAAGGGACGCACTGCTCAACCTTCCAACTCATGCATCAACTTTATATTCCACTTGAAGCAGTATTTTCTCGGGTAAATGTGACAACTCTCCATGTTCAAGGTATGGATCGAGTCCATCTAGTCAGACACTTTCTGCTAGAGAAAGTTCCACAAGTCGCAGTTTTTATAAAAGGAAGGTTGGACGTGATTGAACTTGGTACCTTTTTGCATGACTCGGTGGTGGCGTTGTGCAACAGTAAACTCATGTACTACGGTTACGGTATGCTGAAATCTGCTAATACACAGCAAAGAGCATAACTGGACGGGGAAGGAAAAATTCCTACTTGGTCAAAACTAATATTTAGTAGCCTTGTGCAAACTCCTTGAAATCTACTCTGAAAACTTGAGCCTTGAGCTACAAAAAGTTCTAGCCTTAGATTCTATTTCTCTTTCAGCAGGAATGTTCTCATTTATTTACAAACAAATCTCACGAGCGCTTTCTCTTTCCTAACTCTATCAGCTGGAGGACCAAGACAGCGTGGCGAGGGACCGGCAAACCCGCTACCGCTGTCCCAAAGGCGAATCAAACGTAATTTCGGCCCAAGTCTTTTTATTATCTTGAAACAACTCTTGGCTTACGAGAGATATGGTGTACTTATACGTACCTATTTGTTCGTCAATAATCCACTTGACATGAAACTTTCCTGAACCTCTAGTGGTCCAATTCCGTTACCACGAATCTCTTCTGAAACTCACTAGAGACATTTTTCACTCTGAGCTCAACACTGTGAATTAGCCGATGCATTTTCCACAAAACATTTGCACATTCATACGCATGACTTTGATTCGCTAGTGTGCTGGTCGGTCCCGTCCAAAGTTTCTTGAGGCTATGCTGTGAGGTTGAGATTACATAATCCGTGAGCAAATCGTGTTTAGAGAAATTTAACCAACCACATTTACGCAAAAATGAGTCCTTGACACAATTTTACCTTTGGGTTGTTGAACTGACCTGAACTTTTTTTTACAATCAATTGGTATAAGCCTAAGTGTTGTCCCGAAGACTTTTACCTGGCGAACGTGCCTTTTATACTGCTGATATACCAACTTGCTCAAAAAGGCTGCGATTTAAATGCTGAGTCGATCGTTTCGGATACTGATCATTGCTCGTAAGATAGAAATTTCGAACGTAGATCGAATCGGTGAATCAAAATTTCACCAAGTCAGACTTCTACAAAGAATCAGGACGGTATAAGGCTTTGTAATTTTGAAATTCTCATGTAGTGATTCCGTAACGGGAAGGAGGTAAGAGCCTTTAACGGGTTTTAAGTTAAAACATTACAGCGTACTCACTCTCATACGTAAAACTCTCGAGACACAATCCTTTTAGCAAGTACTATGGGTATATTTCCGCTATCGATCCATTGCAAGTGCTTCAATGATACTGGTACGATGCCATTACTGACTTTTACTGCCAGGTTGAGTGGCTGACTAGTTGAGAAATTATTCTCCACTGCTAACCAGTACCGTAACATGGAATGAGTTTTTCTCGAGCATACAACAGTTTCCCAAGTTAAAAATGAATTTGATGGCTGCTTTGCCTCAAAAGAGCTTTACGTGCACGAAGACATAAGATAAGCTGATTACGTTTCACTTTATTTCTCTCCATGCGCTCTTCATGGTAATAATAGGCATAATGATATGAGCTGCAGAACATTCAACATGAGCTCTTATTCGCATTTATTTTCCATCCTTCTTTTTCATCTAATTGAACAGAATCACAATTTGCAGAAGCATCACCAATACAAAAAAGTAGGGAGAAATACAAAATCCTATCTCGGTCATCACATCACTCGTACGTAATTTCCAGCTCCAATTCCGATTCACTTCCTGCTTTCTCTAGCTAGTTGGTGGCGCTTGGAGCACTACCACAAACTGATTTTTTTTACCTTGGTACAGATGAGATCTACGATATGATCTCGGGGGTACAAGCAATAAGTATTCTTTGGTGAAAGTATCAAAATTTTCAATTTATCGAACACGAAATTGGCATCGAATTCTCAAGTCGTTACTGATCTTCATATGCTCTTATAGATAAAATAACATTTTCAGTTCTCAAAAGTCATTCCTTGGAAAGTCCTTAGATTTAGTCCCCCTTGCCCACGTATGAGGGTGAGACCTCATACGCTGCTATGGAATCGACCTGCGGCACTTTTTCTCCTCAAGTTTATTTTCCGTTCAGCAGTTCGTTCACCGGACTCGAATCCGTGTTGCTCATGATTGTTTGTTTCGTGACCAAGTTTCGCACGTATTCATGCAATGGCAAAGTCTCCTCACAGTGCCGCTATTCACCAAGGTTTTCAATCCGATTCCTTTGTATAAGAAGAGTTCTCGATAATGCGCCGTCCTGTGAAAATTTTTTATTATAGCCTCTATTGGCTGCTAGAAGGAAAGTAGACTTGGAAAAGTTTCTCCACTTTTCAAATCTCGTGTCGGATGAATAGCCAAAGTTTTATTATTGCATTGAAAATTTTCCGTAATGGCTCGATGAAAAAGAATCTGAAAATCGGTGAAAGTAGGGGGCATCTATCTTTTTCTGCGAAGTGTACACGGTGTATGCCTCCAAATATTGACTCAATTACTGTCTGTCAAATAATGCACAATAACGTGCTCCACTTCGGCTCACGAGCCCTAATCTGTCAGGGAAAAAAATCTTTAGGTTTTCCCCTAAAAATACGAATCAGCCTGAAGGATTGCATCCTCATACAGAAATCAATACTGCGCATTAGGAGCGGGATTCACAAGGTTTAAGCACTCGCTCACATGGTGATCATGATTGCATTATTTAGCTTCTCATAAGAAGGGGTTCTGAGAACAGGTGAATGGCAATGATTTCGCTCCATTTCGCTTACACAACTTTTATCACCTTCTCTTGATTCTCCGAAACGTCACCAACGCACGCACTCCTACGAAGATGATCATGGGAGACTACGACTTTCCCGCTTCCGTCTCCATTTTCGCATTAGCCAACTTTCACTCAAGTATTGTATTTGCAGAGCAGAAGCACATCTCACTTAGTCCGGAGCAATTTCGCCTTTTTCCTTCCTTCCTCCCCGGCTGAGTTACTCTCAACACTTAGCTCTGTTCCTTTAAGTTGACTTGACTTACGCCTTTTTTCTTTCCTACATGCATGCTCTTTGCACCAATTTATTATTCATTCTTTTGAAAGGCTCTTTACATTCATCCCAATCAGTTTCACACATCTACCGCACTCATCATTCCTCTCCACTGATCCCATACAGAGTCTTACACTCACCTTCTTTCCCCAGCAACCACTCCCTTCCAAACAGGTATCGACTTGCGTAGGGAGCGGTACCCGCAAATTCTGTGCCTCTGTCCCCGAGCCCCTTTGCCACACCCTCGCAATCTTCAGTAAGACATTGTCATCCATGAACGCATAAAGATCATGTCTCCATCATTCACCCATTTCATTTCAAACATGCTCGAAATCTCATTACGTTTTTCATTTTCACCACGCACCGCTTCACTCCCGAATGTTCCAACTTATCCCGAAAATCCTCCAATAAACAAGTCAATTTTCGGGTACATCCTACGCGACGACTTTCCTTTTGTGGCCTTCTGAGTGCCACACTTGGAGTCAAATTCATAAAACTATGGTTGCCGATATTTTTCTGAAAACTTGGCTGGAACTAAATAACAGTACCATTTCTCGCATCCAGGTACTGTAGCTTACGTCAAGTTTGACGCTGCAAGCGAGTCGTAGTCAGTACAAACACATATATAGAAAATCATTGATAATAAAGAATCCATCAAGCAATTTTTTGCACTTCAACTTGTCAATCATCGTGAAAATCAAGCCTGGCTCAAGAATTGTGTTTCCAAGGGTTACGCTCAAGTTTTTGAAAACGTACTTGATAAACCTCGGTTTCTAAGAAACTTTTGAAACGAGATGAAAAGTGAATGTTGACTGGCGCACTTGATATGCATGGAAAATATTCCAGTGGCATGCCTCACCGAGCACGCAAATTAATTCGGTAGCTTTGAATGAATACGACATAACGATTCCTTTTCATTGTAATTATCACACGCGCTAATGAAAGAGGTACAGTCCTCTTACTTAATTCCAGAAGCATACCTTCAGATTTTGATTTCCTGTGTCTATGTCTCTCGTCAAAGACACTAGGTAGGTACAAAAGGATCGTGCATATGTACATATATCGTGGTTTGGGACGATTGCTCAAAGAGTGCCCCCCCCCCCGGTTGGAAAGATGGTGCTTATGTGTCGTTAGTGTCGCATGATGCTGTGAATGGTATCGAAATGTAAGTGAAATGAGTACGTTTTTATAGAAATGCCTCATCCATTGATTACATTTGTGGAAGCGAAAATGATCACATTTTCTCTGTTCGTTGATGAGAAGATGCTAAGTGAGCTGGGTGATTTTTCTGCCATGGTTTCTCATCAAGTTGGTAATTTCATGAAAAGCAATCTTTTTCTTCCACAAGTCTACTTGAACAAGCTGTATTGTGAGCTCATGGATGCGCTGCTCCTTTGGCTTGGCTCCCGTAGAAAGTTGCGAGGATCATTTACAACGACTTGCCTTTAATGAAGACAAGTGATCTCAAAATGAACTCCGCTCATTAAAATGAACTTCCCTCATGGAAGTCGTCCACCGGTCCTTGAGCAGTGCACCTCGTAGAGTTTTTTTTATCCACACCAGTATTCTCTCTCATTTACTCACTCAGTCATCTCATGTTTTCCCATCAAAAATTAACGAATGGCTGATTGGTTTTCTAGTTGGAAGTAGAGAGATTTTGGCGAATATTCAACTGCAGAAACCTAATGTCACTTGCAAGCAAACTCACCCAAAGTCGACTGCTTCGGTACCAGTAAAATTGAGCGCAGGGGATGCATAACTTTTGAACGTTTGCATTGCTCCAATTCATGTCGAATCGAAATTTTTATGCATTCAGTAATAACTGCATGCATACAAGACGTAAAATTGAACTTAATGGAAGGAGTGCTCATGTTGTAGAAGAAGATCGTCTCGGAGAAATTCAGAAGCATGTCATTACGGGCTCGGATGGAGCTAAAGCAAACGAATCATTAGCGTACTTTATGGTTCTGTTAGAGTTTGAAACGGCATAGTTCAAATACTGCATGCATACGTACGTCTTATTTGGCAAATAATATATATCCGACCCGCGCCGCCAATTAACGTTTGATTTCCTGAACAGAGCCGAAGAGATACTATAAGGACGGCCCCAATAATTGTTTACTTGGTACATCGTCATGAAATTACAGAAGGAGGGGAATTTAATTACATCTTTTAGATTATCTCCTCCGACTCTTTGAGAAACTGGAGCTGCTAAAACCAATGTCTCTTCAGTTAAAACAATTATGCAGTTCTCACTAATGTTCAAAGAAATGTTGCTTCAGGCGCTCTGTTTGCTCGGCCTTTCACCGTAAATACAGTTTGAAAGCACAGCTACACAGTTTGTGTACTTTGTTCCGCTCTGCAGAGGAGCTACCTGGAAACACTTGAGTCAAAGCACGGAAGATAAAGTTGAAATCAATTTGGTATCCATGACGGGTTTGCGCACCACTTCTATTTGTAGCATCAGTAGTGCGTCAGGAGAGCCTTGAGAAAAGCTCCTGATGATGATGGCCTGCCAGTGTACAGATGGAATGCATGTGTGGATGCAGAGATAGAGCAGGTTATTCGAGCTGATACAACCACACGGAGGATATGTGAATTAGGAAAAGTTTTCTGCCCGATACGAGCCTCTGAGTGCAGACTTGAACTGGAACAGCTATTTTGGGATGGTGCAAGCCATGTTCGCAATACTATTTACACATCCAATTAGACACTTACTCATGATTTGTTGCTCTTCCAGGCGAATTAAATCCATTACAACGAGCTCATTATTTAGCGCGTAGGTGATAGAAAAGTTGGTGCAACTCTTGGTGGGTAGAGTGACGATGAGAGAAATTCCTTCTCCATCTGTGGGACTTTTAAAGTAAACGTCGGAATATCTTCCAAGGGAGTCATTTCCCACCACCCCAGAATTCCTCCACGCTCCAATGACTTTCTCCTCCAACTTACACCCATACGAGTTCGCTCATGAGCCGCTTTTTAATGCGATTAACCTGACACTCCTCTAACCCTTTGCCTTTGAATTCGTTCCTGGGCTTCCTTCCCTCCTGTCTCTCTCCTTTCTCTTCAACTCGCAGCTCTATATCCATTCAAGTAATCCTTGTAATATAATCCTTGCCTCTCATCAATTTTTGCGGAAAATCCGCTATCGTTCCTACCTTCGCTGGAGAGGAGTCCAGCGCAGCATGGATGCAAATAATAGTCGCGGATATTCCCCGTCCAAGACGTATATCACATTCCGAGGAAGGAAAATACCGGAAGCTTGTCGTCCTTCTAAGCAATTCACGTAGCTCACAGTCATCGTTTTTACAATTCTATTTCCAAATATGAGCTCACTCTCGATTTCCGGTACCACTCCAGCTCCAGGTCACGATCCCTATCTATGACAACCTCCTCAAGTTATGAGACAGCCACTCATCCTTACAGCCGGAGCGAGGTTGCAGACATCTTTTCAGTTTGTTTGCCCAACCTATTCACTACAGTCTTTTTGTCCAGGCCTCCCACATTTGCATCCTCCCGTAATTTGATCTGGTTCCGGCCTTTGGTCGTCTTGAATGATTCCACCACATTCCTGTTATCACTGGATATAAATAATTTGACCAGCACTTTTTACGAGCCACTATACCACCTGAGTTATTATCCTTTTTATGACGTTCTCCAAATTGCATATCCTGGTGGACAGCTCCTAAGATTTATTCCCTCGTCCCACAATAACGGTCATCCGAGTCCGGAATGGCCGCACGTCTCAAATCGAGACCCTCCGCCCCCTCGCTCGTAAAGATGACCGCTATTTAAATCGCCGGCGCTCCAACCACTTCCGAATATAAATTACCCTTAAAATTCCCATCGCTGTATCGACATCAGATCTCGAATAAAATTTTAACGCTTCCGCATCAAAAACTATCAGTTTGTTTTAACTGCACGCAGAAAAATTACTCTTTTATTGCGCACATAACCTATAAGCAAATAAAATGCGATGTGCTCGCGCTTTAGAAAATATTGCAAACGAAGCTCGTTTCTCGAATGGAATTGAAAATCTTGTGACAAACAGATTCATACTCAAGCGCACTCCAGCATTATTATCATCCTTATCTGCTTTCCAATGGACCGTTTCCCATTACTCGCCCAATCAATTCCCATGTGCTGTAATGCGTGATCGCTAACAAACTCGCTTCAGCGGCTTCTCTTGCACCAAACTCCGAACGTGGAGGAGTGAAAGCATTTCCTCCGGCCGCTTTCTCCTTCATGGGACATGCTTCAAGCTTGTCGGCAGCTTAAACGAGCCGCATGTATGCGTTGAACGGCATTACTGATCCCCTCTTTGAAATTCTAATTCTGCCATTGGAGAAAACTCATTTCCGGCGTACAAATTACTTCTGTTTTTATTATTTAAATAACCTCCATGGGTGCAGCATGCAAGGCTATGGCGTTACTCCCGCTCACGTTTAATTAGCCGCTTTCCCAGCGAGCTTTCTCCGTCTGCCTTGCAGCATATTTCATCCTTCAGTTTTCATTGCATTAAAAAGAAACGGAACTGGTTNAAAAAGAAACGGAACTGGTTTCTTTCCTGTTCTGCACCCGCCCCTGCTTGGAGATACTGCGTCTGCAATTTTGCTGACGCAAACAGCTGCATTATGACACACCATAAAGACACAGGCGGGTTTCAAAGCAAGGATTTCCCCGCAGTTAAATATGTTTTCGGTACTAATTTCCAGGAGTGGTATTGACGCATATTGACTGCCATGCATATAATTATGTTATCCTCAAAATCAAATGTTTTAGTCTACGACAGGGACGTGCTCTCATTACGTATTACCATTCGTAAGTGAGCTTGACCGAAAAATTTACTGACTGTCAGAATCAACTGGATTTCAGAACTGCCGGTAGCAGAATGGATTCAGCGCGTAAATTCTTTGTTTTGAATTTCAATGATAGGACTACACCATTGTTTTGGAAACCATTTTGAAACTATGCCACGCACGTAACCCACTACTCAAGTGGTTCCGGTAATCATAATCTTGCCAATTACGCTTAGAAAGGATACTTGAACTCTTTCTTAAGACGAGGAAAGCTCGCACAACAGCATTGCACTACTGCCCGGAGGATCTCTTCTCATGAGTGCTTTTTAATTATCTCCCCCTTCGCCATTCAGGCTCTGGTCATCAAAATGTGCAAATTTTCTCAAGCTAGGTTACCCATTACAACGCCATCACCGTATTTCTCCTTATATTAGCTAGTTTATTGTCCTCCTCCTTGTTTTGTACTCGGTCTCCTCTCAAATGTAGAGAGACTTTGAGCTGAAACCTTATTTCCCACTTGCCGATCTTCCTTCCATGGTATTTGTACAATGCCGGCCTCATCACCATCCTCTCATACTTTCAATGTTTCCGCCTTGGTTGTCTCTGTCGCTTCCTGTTCTTCCTTTGCGCGGAAGAGGCGGAGGAAATTAAACTTACTCATCCAAATAACGTTGGTTAATTTCTCTCTTCTTGGCAAAATCAGCGAGACATGCTGGAACACAAAGGGGTATGACAACAGCCCAAGGCGAGGCGTAGAGGAAGCGTGTGCGTGTGTGTAACCAAGCTCTGGTTTTTCTTTGCAGAAGGTCAAGTGGTACCGCGACACGATGATTCTGGATACAACAGAGAGCCGACTGATGGAAGATCGCGGCTCACGACACTCACTAATCATTCGCAAAGTCCAACCTGGAGATTTTGGCAACTATTCCTGCGAAGCAGACAACAGATTAGGACGGTCGAGGAAACACATCGAACTTTCCGGTAAGTATTCTGTTCTACAACCACCTCAAATTGACTTTGTCTCATCAAGCCAGGCGGAGCGGCGCGCAAGAGTCAGACGAGCTCGCCTCGCAGCCTCGCACATCCGCCACAGAAGCCAAAAACTCTTCAATTGTCTTTTGTCTTACCAAAGCCGAACAAATCGGACTAAATCCCATAGTCACCCACTCAATTCCCTCCTTTCTCTTCCTCTTGCCATTTTCTTCTATCATTCCAGCAGCGGGCCAGAATCCAATCTCTGATTTTCTACTTTACACAAATCCTTTCCCGGCTTTCTCCCATTTCCACAACTAACCCTCCGCACCGAGACCCAAGTTTAACCCTAAACTGTATATGCGACCTTAATATACTCTTTGGCCAAGCCGAGGCAATCTTCTTTCATTCACGTTCCTCTCCTTTCCATTACCCACCATTTGGACTGATACAAATTGCATGTAACTTCCGAGAAGTCCGTATGCTCCTCAGCTCGTACTCCTCCATACCCCGTGTGCAGTCTAAATCCAAATGGAGTTGATACACCCCGCACACGTAGTAGAACGAGAAAGTGATGAATCCCCGCATACACAACATGCATGTACCCGTCTCTATATTAATACCTCATTACATGTTTGAGCAACATCCCACGACTCCAGTCGACAGACTCATCAGCTGTCGTCTACAGCGAAAAAATCTCAAGCGGAAATTACCCTTGACCACTGGCTATGCTGCGCTACATCAACGCATACATATCGTGTCAAAGAAACCTGGTAATGAAGGACTTGCTTCTTCTTCCGCAGGCAAACCTAACCGAGCTATTTTCCGAAGTGAATCCCGTCGGTCGAATGAAGGATGCTTTCAATATAACCTGGACTGTCGAAAGCTTCTCTCCAGTGGAAGAATACAGGCTTCTATACCGCAAGAAACATGTGAGTTTTGTCTACTTAGAAAACAGCATTTCTTTTTCAGTCTGAGTCACGTCTCGTATCCTCCATTTTGTAAAATACTCTTTTCATCGCAATTAACGCTGGCATTTACTCACGCCGATCCACCTGAACGCAGGTGAATGAAACCAATGATGCACCCGGAGAATGGCAAGAAGTGGTTATTCCAACGCAAGAATCGTCTTATTACCACACCCCTACGTCAAGGGCCATGTCATCCATGGCCGTGCCATCCGCTGCCACAATTCACCGCAAGTACTACCACATTCGAAAGCTCGAGCCCGGTGTCATGTACGAGGCAGAGGTCACTGCCAAAAACAAGTACGGATGGGCACAAAAGTCTGACACTTTTCAGTTCAACACGAGGAATGCAGGTAAACCTTCGTTTGAATGGTACTTCTAATTGCATCGCAGCATTCAAATGTTAATTGCCCTACCATAGCACAATTTCAACTCTTATCAGTCATTAACATCGTCGTTTGCCAACTTGACTAGTTACAAAAGTAGCATCATCCCCAAAAGCTGTTGCCCACGCAACTAGTTTTTACTCAAAAGCCAACTTTTTAAAGCATATGTTGGCCAGTTTTGCATAGACAATAGATAATGCATCTTTAATCAATTATTAACAAATGTTTTTTGTTCAGTTTTATCAATTATTCAATTTGCACGACTGCTCAGGCTAATCACATTGCTTTTTCATTTACGCCCTATGACCTCTCCTTGTCCTATGAGCTATAGATAGATCTTACATCCATATCCTTTTATCGGATTCAGTAAAATGCTACAGATTAGAAGCCTCTTATATGTTATAGTCAGACCACGCTGAGGCAAAATAACAAGACCATATTATCATTCATGTTGAACCTGTAAATTAGAATTTGTGATCGTCCGCCTACTTGTCTTGTCTTGGTGCAGTAATTGAATGAAATCTATTGATTAAAATCTAAGGAAGTTGATTCAAATTCAATCGTCATGTGAGTAACAAGAAATCCTCTATATTTTCTACACAGATCTTTATCCGTATGAGTCATCCCCACAACATGATGTGTCGGCAGGTCAGTTTTCTATCAATATATCCACACAGTATGGTCCCTCTCTCTTTCGCAAGTTCATGTCTCTCTCAGTGTACTTCTGTATCTTCTTGATCACAATGTGGTACTCTATCAGCAGTCACTTTTCTCTTTACCACCCTCTGTAACATATTCCCGTAATTACCTCCAGCTCAGCTTGTAATTTTCTCTCTCCACACTGTACATACGGTGCCTACCACCATTCTCAGCGTAGAACATTACAAAGCTACGTGAAACACGACGTACATCCTAATTATCCTTTAGCGTTTGGATTAATCCTTCGTTATCAGCCTTATACGGATTGTCATTGTCATCTCTCCCTCCCTTCCGTAATGACGTAATCCCATCACACAGTTAATCATTTCTGTTGCAAACCCTTTCGCTTTCACTCCCCGTGTTTCTTCCTTTCTATTTGGATTCGAGCTTTCTCCAATCTCTCGTCTACTTCGTGGTTAATTATTTGATGCATTTCCGGCTCCTCTCAACTAACATTTCCTGAAAGCACCGTACTTGAAGGAATTTCACTTTCGTAATTACTTCCTCTTCATGGAAAAAAGTCTTCATTCTGTAATGGGTCTTGTCATGAACGCTTTGAACATGAACGATTTTTTAAGCATGGAGCAAGTGAAACGAGCTAAACGGCATGATGCATGTACTGTGAGATTTTATTGTATGACAGTTTGAAAAAACCTTTTGATTCGTAATGTCTGTTTTCTTCTTCGGTGGCTTTTTTTGCACTCGTTTCGTGAAATTTTAATAGAAACGTTTTATTGTGACTTTTCAGATCCCGAATACCGTGATCTTGGCATTACAGCAGCATCTTCATCCGCCACGCGAATCCTTCCATGTTCGAGTGTCGTCTGTAATCTAAGTCTTGTTAGTGCAATTTCTCTAGTGTACTATACCTTACAGAATCTGAGTTTAAGAAGAAGCAGACAAGCAAACTCCGTCGTAACGTCCATTGAAAGTGTGAACGGACTGTGCGTACTCCATTAGCCCAGCTCTCTGTATAAGCTTCAAGTTGAGCTTCGTAAATATTTAAAATAACTATGATAAAATTAATAAGATATTGTAAGGAAGCGCCCCACTGTCCATCATATTTTCAATAAGTAATTTACTCATATAAAATACACTATACACGCATACATTTGTATGTACAGAGGGAGAAAACTATCGACTAGTCGTGTGAATCTTCGCATCAACAGTTTTCCCCAAAGAAAGAATCGCGACTAGTGGATCGAGACCAAGCCAACGGCACTTTCCACAGTCGTCATCTCCATGTACCGTGATCTCCGCGACTGTAAAGGAGCTGCTCCAATTTTCAACTATTTAAAAACTTATCCCATTTAAACTTGTGCAAGATGCTGCTAATTTCAGTGAAACTTTCTCCAATATTCAAACCCTCATTTACCACAGACTGGAGCATTTTCACAGGTTTTCCGCTATAGACTCCATACAAACTTTTACCGTTTGCGGCTGCCTCCAGTTCCCTTTCAACTCGGAGCTCAGAACTCAGTATTCTCTCCATCTTCTTGGAACCAGCTTGCCTCCATTGAAAACGGTACGATTACGGACGACGACACACATTGTACTGGAGAATATAATATAAAAGTCGTAAAATAATAAACTTGCGAGCAAGTTCCAGTCTCCGGAAAATCTCATCCTATCAGTCAACAAGTAATTCAGCTTGCCTAAGCCCGTTCGGGCTAACGCAGCAAGAAAAGCCGTCAGTTCTAATGCGGACTACGGCGAAACATTTTCTACTGAAAGCTACACCTAGTTTTTTAAACGTTTCCAAAACTAATGTCCCTATGAAACTTAACAGCTCGTGATCTCGCACAAGATCCTCCTGTAAATATGAGGATGAGTGGGTACGTTTACCTAACTACCTGACAAGATGTTCTTGCGCGCCATCCCAATAGCATAAATTAACCGAGTAATTTCATGCGACAAATCGCCAAAGTCGTACAGTTTTCCTGCAGGCAGCAAGTTATTCCAGTATTTATTGCATACTTCATTTAAGACTTACAAAAGCCTTTTTTTTAACTCTTTCCCGACTAACTTATTTACAAATTGGACATAGACAGCTTAACTGGCGTGTCTAGCTTCTATTTTGACCATAAACGTTTTCTTAGATGGATTTTCAATCCCAGGGCAGCAGAATACTACTTGTTCCAACCTAACCAAGAAACGTTTTCAAAAGGCTGGAAAATTGTGTGATGCCGAACTAAAGGTTTTTATGACAATGTAAGTTTTAGTATTCATCCTAGCTTAAGATACTTCATAATAGAGTTAATCCTAATAAGGTTAAGCAGGACTTTGGATGTGTATAGTTTCAGTTCGCTGTCATTAAAGGATAAGTTAGC